>CABHPP010126274.1:0-66829 GCA_902168425.1 Peromyscus attwateri
ACAGCCAACAGAATGGGAAAAGATCTTCACCAACCCCACATCTGACAGAGGACTGATCTCCACAGTATATAAAGAACTCAAGAAACTAGACAACAAAATACTAAACAATCCAATTAAAAAATGGGCTAAAGAGCTAAACAGAGAATTCACAAAACAAGAATTACAAATGGCTGAAAGACATTTAAAGAAATGCTCAACATCCTTAATCATCAGAGAAATGCAAATCAAAACGACTCTGAGATACCACCTTACACCTGTCAGAATGGCTACAATCAAAAACACCAATGACAGTCAATGTTGGAGAGGATGTGGAGCAAAGGGAACACTCCTCCACTGTTGGTGGGAATGCGAGCTTGTACAACCACTGTGGAAATCAGTATGGCGGTTTCTCAGAAAACTAGGAATTGAACTACCTCAAGACCCAGCAATACCACTCTTGGGCATATACCCAAAGGATGCTGATTCATACCACAAAGATACATGCTCAGCTATGTTCATAGCAGCACTATTTGTAATAGCCAGAACCTGGAAACAACCTAGATGCCCGTCAACTGAAGAATGGATTAAAAAAATGTGGTACATATACACAATGGAGTACTACTCAGCAGAAAAAAACAATGAAAGCATGAAATTTGCAGGCAAATGGATGGAACTAGAAAATATCATCCTGAGTGAGGTAACCCAATCCCAGAAAGACAATCACGGTATGTACTCACTCAAAAGTGGATTCTAGATATAAAATAAAGAACAATCAGACTATTTAAAAAAAAAAAAGATGGATGGACTAATGGGTAAACTGTGGGACTCACTGTCACACCGCAGCTTCCAGAATGTGTTTCTTTGCATTTTTTTGTTTGTTTGTTTGGTTTTTGGTTTTTCTTTTAAATATTGTTTTGTTTTGGGGGGAGGGGGGATGGTCACATTGGGACAGGGAGATAAGTGGGATTGGAATGTATGATGTGAAATCCACAAAGAATCAATAAAAGTAAAAAAAAAAAAAAAACAAGTGATTCTAAGGTAAGAATCCCTAGGATGTGGACAGTCAAGAATATTATGAGAGACAACAGAGGACAGAATTTAACATGTGGCTAAGAGCAGAATAATTTCCCAATTAATGTTTTTCAAATGAATGAATGAGAAACAAATCACTTTTAAAAAATATACTTTAAAAAAGGAATACCCTATTCCATGGTGAGTAGCAAAGCTGTTTACTTCATTGTAGCAAGGAAGCAGAAAGAAAGAAAGAAATACAAGGTAGCTGGGGATGATATCTAGTCCCCAAAGTGCATCCCCAAAGACCTTACTTCTATCACCTTCAAAAAGCTTACTAAATTATGAACCCATCAATAATCTATTAACTAATGCTAGAGATCTCATGATCCAATCACTTCCTCCAAAGCCCAGCTCAAGAACACTGTTGTATTAGAACGAAGTCTTCAACACATGAGATTTAGGAAGCATTTCAGACTCAAGCTTCAACAGTAAAGAAATCAGAAACTGGCAAGCTATCAGTATTGGAGAAGAGGGGAGTAAAAGGCCAAATACTTCTGTCTGAAATGTATTTTCATTGTCATTATAAAATGTTCCAAGTATAAAAAGATACAATAAAGAGCAATTGTCAAATTCAACAATATTTTGCCATTTTGTATCTGTTTTAAATTTCCTTCTCTTTTCAAAATAACAGATAGACTTGTTTAATGTAATTTCTCTGCTTTTATTATGCATTTTCTCTAAAATGTATTTAATACTTTTTTTGCATGTTTTGTATTTTTACCAAAAATGGATGCAAAAGGAGTATTGTTTTGTATATTTATATACAAATCACATCATCCATGTATACTGCAATTTTCCATATCCATTCCAGTATGTTTTAAAGAATTATCTATATAGATACATGTTGCTTCAATCTACCCACTTTCATTGATATATGTTATAAAAATTTACATAGATGTAGATTTCATACCAGAGTTTCCTCTAAATACATATCTAGAGGTGGCATAGTTGGGTCAACACAAAAATGCATTTTTGACTGTTACAATAATTAATATGTCAATTTGTTAATGAGTTTTGCTGTGACATTTTCATGCATAAATATATGGTATGATGATCATATCTACCATCTTAAAATATTTATTACATAAAAGGAGAAAGGAGAGCAATACATGCAATTGAATACTTCAGGAAAGAAAAAGATTAGGATAAAATAGTGAGAATTAATCAAGAGAGTTATTCTATCTCAACTGCAAAGCAGTATGAGCTTTCATTGCTTCTCTGAACTTCCTATCCTGTCAACCAGATAAAATATGTCTCTTGAAATGGATTGGGTTATGACAGAGATGACTTGCACCATCCCCTGACACTCTACAAGGTGCTTTCCAGAAAGAGTGGGGTTTCCACAATGCTGAAATCTGCAGGAAGCTGGAGTATATATGGAATCCTTTATAGACTGGAGCCTTCGGTTAATGTTTAGTATCACATAATACACTAAAAGGAGACTTACTTTTCCATCCAGCTATGAGAATAGTCCCTGAGCCACATCATTGTTCAATATATTTATTGAATGAACAAGAAAATAAATTAATACAAATGTAAAGATGTTACTACCATTCTTGCCTGTGATTTTTCAAAATATCAATCCTATCAGAGCCAGAACCTATTGGGAAATGTCAGTTAATACCACAACAGAAGTGAGTAGCAAATGATGGGGAGGGTATACCAGCTCTCTTGAATTGTCAACTTTAAACTCCAGAGTCTTTTTGACTCTCAAAAAAACAAGAATGAGTATGATACAAGGAGTATTTGGGGGAAGATTTCCTATGTGAGAGTGAACTTAGCCATGCAAGAAACTTCAGCCTGGAAGCTGGCAGCTTTGCTCCTTACACTTGGAGAAACAAATGCTACAGAGTTTTCTCATTTCCTCCAAACTATAACAAACAAGCACCTGGATAATGACTCAACACTGAACAACACTTTCCATTCTAAAATATGTAAATACACACAAAGAATACAGAAACTAGGAAAGGAGGTGAAAAGAAGCCGTGTAAAAAGTTACATTATAAAGAATCTATTGTATGTTCAAACTGACTTCTGAGGCAGTAGAAGCTTTTGTATATTTTCCAGACTTCAGTAAGAAGTGGGAAAATCACGGCAAACTTTGATGACAATGAGTGGATTTTTAACAGTTGTAGGAATGCTAATCTGAAAGAAAGGAATGTGAACTATTAGGATGGTTAAAATTAATACACTAGAAAGGAGAAATAAAAAACAGCACACAGCAGTTAGCTGTGCTGTACAGTAGTGTCTCTGTGTGGTTGTGTAGTTTTGCTTGGCTGGAAAGTAAAAGAAGAAACTGAAAGACAATGGAAGCCAGGCTCCCCAGCACAGGGCAAAATGTCTATCAACCAATCTTCAGGACTGCTGCTAAGCTTTCAAACTCACCAGTCCAAGTGGTACTAGTGTATACAACAAATGATCTTTAGGAAAAACTGCATTTCTAATCACTTTGAGCAATTACACATTTTACACCTTACACTATTTTTTATACAAAGTGTTTTGAAATGAAACCTTTAGATGAACAATATAATATGGAATTACTGCCTTGAACATTGTTATCAGAAAACATTCACAAGATTAAAAATAAATGACTAGTAATATAATAAGGAGTATGTTTAGACACAGAAGTTCACTAGCATCCTCATGCTATTTAACTTTCATGTATAAATTGCTTCTCAAATTTCTGAAGGAAGATTGTATCATCGGATTTGCTGTGTAGTAACATTAGAACTTGAAATGGCTACTGACTTTCATGTAGTCATGTGTTAGCTAGCAAAAGTATGTAAGTTTGCAGAATGGTATATTGTCTATATTCCCTATCTGCTTAACAGATGTTTTTAAATGACTTCATTCCATACACCAGTAATTTAGAACAAAATAGAACATTTGTTAATGTGCTTCATCAGACTGAGTCCTTAATGTCTTGTGTTGTAAGCTATAGATTCTTAATGAACTTTGATCTTTTTATCTATATCCTGCATTTGTAAATTTTAGATATTATTAGTTTATTTATACCATACACACATACACATGTCACAAATGTATATGAAAATATGATATCAAACAGTATTGCATTGTTCAAAGATTTAGGAAAATTTTAAATAGGCCTTGAAAACTGCTCATAAAATATTTTATTAAGTTTATTGTTGCTGTGTTTTATTGCTTTTGTGTTTACAGAAAAATAGTAATTTTGATCTTTAATTTCTATAAACTCAAATAAACATACTGACTTGGGGCTCTTACAGGTATCTTAAATTTCTTTTAATAAGTTTAAAATTTTTTAATAGATTTTATCATTTCTATAATGGAAAAGTTGAATTTTCACTGCTAATTATGTTGTTTTTTATGTTAATTATTTATAGCTTTTTAAATAAGGACAAGATGAGCCACCATATGGGTGCTGGGAACCAAACTCAGGTCCTCTGCAGAAACAGCAATTGCTCTTACCTGCTTAGCCATCTCTTCAGCCCTTCTCTAATTTCTCATAATACACAAACTGAACTCCAACTTGCAAAAACATTTTTGCTTTCAATAGAAGAAAAGTGCCTTTTAAAAATTCCACTTCATTTGTTTTTTTAAATACTAGATATATGTATATATAAGATAGATAGATGATAGATAGATAGATGATAGATAGATAGATAGATGATAGATAGATAGATAGATAGATAGATAGATAGATGATAGCTGGCTAGTCTTATATCTACTTGACACAAACTAAAATTATCTAAAAACAGGGAACCTCAATTGAGAAAATTCCTCCATTAGATCCAGCTGTAAGGCATTTTCTTTTTTTTTTTCTTTTTTTTTTTTTGGTTTTTCGAGACAGGGTTTCTCTGTGTAGCTTTGTGCCTTTCCTGGAACTCGCTTGGTAGCCCAGGCTGGCCTCGAACTCACAGAGATCCGCCTGGCTCTGCCTCCCGAGTGCTGGGATTAAAGGCATGCGCCACCACCGCCCGGCGGCATTTTCTTAATTAGTGATTGATGGGGAGAGCCAAGTCCATTGTGGGTGGGGATATCCCTGAGGTGGTGGCCCTAGCTTCTATAAGAAAGCAGGCTGAGCAAGCCAAGGGAGCAAGCCAGTAAGAAGCATCCTCCATGACTTCTGCATCAGCTCCTGCCTCCGGGTTTCTGCCCTGCTTGAGTCCTATCCTGACTTCCTTTGGTGATGAACAGCAATGTGGAAGTGTAAGATAAATTCCTTCCCAATTTCCTTTTTGGTCATGGTGTTTCATTGCAGCAATAGAAACCCTAACTAAGACAGATATTTCAATTATTTATCAATAATAAGCTTAATGTGTCCCTTTATTTAATATTTAAATTCAGTGAAAACCTCTTTTTAAAAAATCTTTTTTATTACATTTTGATTTCTGATTTGAATTATAGAGTTTTGAAAAATTATTGTTTGGAATTTGACTGTCACCCATAATTATTACCAGATTATTACAGTTCTATTTAACATGAGTTCTAGATTGAGAAGAAAAATGAAAGATTTTTGTATGTGTGAAGAAGATGATAAAACTAACCAGCATCTAGAAGCCAATGATCCCAGTTTAGACAAAAAGTTGGATATATATCAAGTAGGAGAAACAAAGAGCAACTAAGAAAGAGTATTGATGTCTAGAGCATGGGGACCTGTTCTCTCACTACTTACTGGCTTTCACTACTCTTCTGGATCATGGTCAGGAAGCAGACATAGGATGCCATGATGATACCAATCACCATTCCTGAGGGTCTAAGAGTAGTTTGTTTGGGTATTCTGCATGTCTAAAAACTCTGAATGGCCAATACTTTGCTTTAGTACCCCATAAATAAAATATCTGAAACAGGTTAAATATGTCAAATTGGTTATAAAAAATCTACAAGTTTTACAGGAAGGTGGTTCCAAATGACAGGAAAATAGCCTTTGTCTTGACCTCAAAGGAATAAAAACAGAAATGATCATGAAGTGCCTGCAGTGATAAGTACCAGAAAGTATAGATGTAACTGTCTTATTAAATAAGAAACACAAAGCCAATGCAGAGATGAAAGCCCAAGAGGTCAGAGCTAAAAACCTTACCCTTCACTGCCACTGCTGTCTTCCTCAGCAAGAGACCTACTTCCTGTCTGTTTGTCCTTTTTATTGACTTTCTCTTCTGCCTTCTCATTGGCTGTAAACCCAACCACATGACCTCCTCATCACTGCCTGTCTGTACAGACCTCCAGGTCTTCTGTGGTTGGTATTGTGATTAAAGGCATGTGTCTTCATGCTGGCTGTATCCTTGAACACACAGAGAACCACTTAGCTCTGCATCCCAAGAGCTGGGATTAAAGACATGCACCACCACCACCCAGCTTCTGCTATGGCTTGCTATTAGCCCTGACCCCCAGGCAACTTTATTTATTAACATACAAATAAAATCACATTTCAGTACAAATAAAATATCACCATAAGAAAGCCCCTATAAATGTCCTTGCCCAATATTCTCCAGATCACCATATCCCATTATCACCACCAGCACCATCATCTTGTTTTAAGGCTGCAATATATGTTAGAGCATTTTCATATACAGTTCAGGTAGAAGTATTCTGAGGTAGGGATGGAGAGATGGTTCAGTGGCTAAAAGCATGTGCTGCTTTCCCAGAGGGCCCAGATTCACTTCCCACATTGTCTGGCTTACAACTACCTTTAACTAAAGTTCTAGGATCCAGTCACTTCTTCTGGCATTCATGGGCACACAGGTGCACACACACACACACACACACACACACACACACACACACAGAGAGAGAGAGAGAGAGAGAGAGAGAGAGAGAGAGAGAGAGAGAGAGCATATATTCACATGCATACATACAAATAAAAATCACAATTAATGAAATTAAGTATTCTGTGGTAGTTTATTTGAGAAGGTATTGGGTTAAGTACCCACCCATTTACAAGATGAGTTTGGAGAGGAAGAGAATAATTCTAACCATGGTCTAGACTCTTATTCTTCTCATCTAATACTACATTAATTCTATTTTCCAAAAAGGAAAGAACCCTATTTCTTATGATATGAATGAACTTCTTTCACTCTTAAGGGATCTACATGACAGCATGGAAATCCCCTAAAATAATCAGTTCCTCTTTGCTCTTTAAGCTAACTCGCCAGAATGCTTTTACAAGAAGTCTCTATAAGTTTATTTTTATTTGTGTACATATAATTTTTGTGTTGTATGCAGCATACCCACATTACAACTCATGGGCTTAGATAGTAAAGCATTGCAGATATCCCATATTAGTGTAATGACAGGAACCCCTAATTGACTTTTAAAATATTTGACTGGGAAAAATTAAGTATTGAGGAAACTGGCTTATTTATCTTAAAGCCATCTGTGAACTGTTGGCCAAGCAGTATGCCCAACCCCCACCTGTGTTTTTGGCAATACATAGGCAATTCAAGTCCTTGAAAGAAGGAGCATCAGTTTTCCTTAAGGATATGACCACACTCCAGGGAATGGCCAGACACCCAAGAGTATTTGGGTGATAGAAATTGTACTACAAGGGTTTTTTTTTTTTTTTGGAACATCAAGTTGGTTGGGTAAGGATATGGGGATGAATCTGGGAAGAGCTGGAGGAAGGAATAAATATGATCAGACTCTATTGTATAAAATTATCAATGAATTAATAAAATATTATTTTTACAATAAAATAACACAAGATTCAGTGCTCTTATTTATTCTTGGTAGGAATATATTGCATGATTTTTTTTTCCTGGAGCATCTATTTCTGTTCACCCCAGGTGGTGTAACAGTGGACCAAAGAAATGATTCCATCAAGTGGAGCTTCATGAACAATGTACTTAATTTGGGTTTCTTGGCAGCAAGTTACAGGAGCATGGGCAACTTAAAGGGAGCTATACTGTGAAGAATATGGTATAAAATATATTTATAAATTGTTATGTGCGGCGTGTGCTTACTAAAAGCAGATTCAGGGCATGAGAAGAGCTCCCTTTTCCCAGATTCCATTATGTTTATTTCAAGTGTCCTCCAAAACTCCCTGTCTAGCTGCCTACCTCTGTGACAGGGAGGAAGTAAAATAGCAAACAGCCAAGGGTATTAAATCAGAGCATCATTTAAAAAGCTAGAAGGTAAATCATATGGTATCTGTGTTCATTTTTATTGGTGTGGCCATTCATTCTTGCCTGGTGCCCTTCGTGGTGCAATCAGTGCAACAGGCAATTACGGACCTGGCCAGAATTCCATACAGTACTTTGTGTGGTTTGGTTTTTGGTTCCACTAATTCAAGGAGGCTCAGTGGCTTGAAAGAACACTGATCACATCACAATTTGCATGACATTGGTGGCAGAGCTCATGAACACGAAACCACATTGCTATGAATGTACATGTTATTTTTGCAGTTTGATTCAGTGCTATCACAGAAAGAAGATGGGCTGAAGGCCTTAAGTCTAGCACAAAATTGGATATGCTGTTTTAACTGTTACTAAAGTTGAATCTATAAATGATTCTGTCTGTTGAAATGCCTTAACATATTGCTAATAATTGCTGTTCTGGTGCTATATCTGAGCTTCTATCTCTTTCTAGGACTGGGACCAATATTCTATAGGAGTTATTTAATTGATTTTTCTATCACAGTCCTAGATGTAACCCTTTGAGCTTCTGTTAACTTCCAGTATAAATTTGTCATCAAAATTATTGAGGCACACAAATTAGCCTGCCCTCCAAGGATTCTAACTTGCTCAAAAACTTCTTGATATATACTATCTGTATCCCATGTGGGACTCCTTTTTATCAAGTCATATAAAGGATGGACATTTTAAGTAAAATGGCTATGACAATGCAGCAGTTCCCCCAGAAATCCCCCAAAGCACCTGTAGTTGTTTTACATTCACAGACACAGGCTGATGTAGACTTTTATCAATAAGCTTGTCAGGTATTACACCCAACTTACCTGGCCATCATACTCCAGAGAATTCCACAGTTGTGCCTGGCCCTCACACCTTTATAGACTGACTTCCTACCCTCACTTCTGTAGGTACATTTGTGAATTTTCAAGATACTTTTGTAAATCTTGAAGACTCTCAAAGGATGTCATTGTATGAACTATATAATGAGGCATTTTACAGGGCTTGCAGGATAACAAAGCAATGCCCATGACAAACAGTAGGACCCTGAAGATGAACTCGAGGAAGGTGAACTGCTATCTAGTCCAAGTTTGGGGATTCAGTAGCTAAAGGGGGAAAAAAGCTTAAATTGTTCAATATAGCATGGAAGTGTCCCATTATCTGCATTTTTTTTTTGTCAAAAGAGCAATGTTGGTTACTAGTATGGATGAGAGACACAGCTTCATTTAGCTCTCTATAATCCATGGTCATTCTCCATGAGTCATCTAGTTTATTCACTGGCCCCACAAGGCTTGTGAAAAGTCTCTGAACAGGTCAAATTATCTCTACCCTTATCATCTTTATTGTCTGTTATTTACCTCCCTTCAGGCACTCAATTCACTCAACCACACAGGACTACCTTAAAATTCTTATCCCCAGGAGAAACTCTCCAACCATGGTATGCAGGAGGTGTATTATCAGTACATCCCTCTCCAGTATCTTTTCTGGCAAGAGAAAAATGTCTACAGTACACTCCGGGAGACATAATCACCTCCCTTGGGACAAGCAAAGTCCTTTTTACCTTGACTGTTCTATCTCTATATCCATCCACTGCTAGTCATCACTCCAATGCTTTGGGAGTTGTCATGAATCAATGTACACTCAGTCTCCACACCCACTAAAGTGCAAGTATTTTACACATCACAGAGGACTTCAAGGTGCCTTGTCTAGCCCTCAGTTGTGATTAAACTTGGCTACTCTGATAGAAGAATGGCTAGGAAGGCTCTCATCCTCATCCTCAGCAGAGGGCATAGTAGGAAACACACCGTTTCTACCCTTTTATTGAACTATTGTTCAGGCATTAAAGTCTTCTGAAGGTTCACAAGCATTGGACTCAGCTTCCTATCAATTTTCCTTCCCCTAGAAACTCCATCTTGACGTATTCTTGCCACTTTTGTTTTACCAGGGCCAAGATAGACTTCATCATCTGCCTTGCCTTTCTTTATCGCCTCCTGCTTGCTTTAGCACCTTACAAACACAATTTACATGCTACCTGTTGTGTTGACTTTTCCTAGGAAGACATGAACAAACACTATTCATCCTATATAGGGAACCAATATTATATCCATGAAAGATTCCAAATAAGCCTAGCTTGGTGAGTGAATGAGTTTAAATGGTGTTCCTGACAGGAGCACAGGCAACTTACAGTGGCTACACTATTGAGGACAAAAAACCTCCCCCTCCTTAACAAATGTGTACCACTTACATATCCTCACTGAGGAGTGGGACTTTGTATGCCTTTTGAGACTCCTATGCATAATTGCAGCTGCTCTGATTTTTAAAAAGCAACAGTCATGTCATGTCTAAAGGACAGAGTTCTACAATAGAATGGATATTGACACAACTTTTTTTTTCAAGGAATTTTGTTATTAGCTAACAAAACTGTATGTATGTTTTCCATTTGACCAAGCAATTTGTAGAAATTTTAACTGAAGGTATACATCCAACAACAGAAACATAAAAATAAAAAGATGGATCCTGTTTTCTAATCTAATCTGTTAATCTGTGTCTCTTAATTGGGGAATGGAGACTGTTAATATTGAGAGTCTTTATTGAACAGCCTAACATATTCATATAAGAAAATGGTTGAATAAATCATAGTTCACTCATTCAGTGAAGTACCATGCAGCAATAAAGGCAGTAAGGAATATCTATTACTGTACATGAAGTGAAGTCTAACACATTTGTCAACTGAAAAAAAGTAAAGGAGGTTTGGGGTTATAACCCTAAGCTATAGCATGCTTTCTTTTATGTATGAAAGAGAAATAAGAACACAAATATTTGTTTGCTCACTGGGGCAAAAATAAGATAGATAAACAAGAAAATAATGAAATATATTACCTATAGGCTGGAAGTGAAAATAGAATGAAAAGAAGAGACATTTCCCTGATCATACATTTTTGTATAATTTTGATATTTAAAACTATGGTTTTTCTAAGTAAAAATGATGGAATACAAACTAAAATGTAATATAAAGGGAAATAAGCCCATCTAAATGATTAACATATTCACACTGGAGGAAGATACTTAACCTAAACAATTTAGGGTGCCTACTTTTTCAGGCATTGATGAGAATATTGTGAGTTGGAGATCAGTGGTTTCTATGCTTTCAGGGCACAAACAAAATAAAACTTCAAAATTTTCCAGGTTTCGTTCTTACCATGATAAATTTAGGGACCCTAAAACCTATTTCTCTGTAAGACAAATATATAAGTATATTGTTGAACTAACTAACTTGCCTTTGGAAAACAGAGTTACAAATATAGATAGAAGGAAAGATGGGGAAAATCTATAGTCACAGACTGGAATTGGAAGACATAATATAGATCAATGGCAGATATAAAGAAGGAAAAAGTTTACATAGACATAGAACTAGACTGCATTCTTCACGTGTACTTTTCTTGTTCTTGAAAGGTAAAGAAGCAATGGTACTCCATGAGCAATGAATGTAGTTTTCAGAGTTTAGATTCTAACAACAACGAGAAAAGCAGAATGAAAACATGTACATTGATTTAAAAAAATAAAGAAAAACCAATATTCCTTAGAGAAAGAGCAAATTCCAGTCGTGGGTCTAGAAAATCACAAAGTGAATGTCAGGCATTTTGTTTTACCTGAACATAAGGAAGTATTCAAATTTATAAGAACTGGACAAAAAGGAAACAGGAACTATTTTGGAATCTTCTACGGGACAAATCAGGAACAATTTGGGAATTAAATAACTTCAGTAACAGATCACGGCTCATAAATAAAGAATTTCTTATTGATATAGACACTGGTTGCATGGTGATTACATATAGAAAAATTAATGAATAAATGAATAGATGAGAAAGCTTTTCTTTACAGTGGAATATCAATTAATGAATGTAAATGTAATGGCTGAATATCATTTGGGAGTCATCTGAGTAGTAATTAAGTAAGACAAAAATCATTAATGAGCTAAAATTAGCAGGTGAAATTTTGATTTTTAAATGAAGTATTTATATAGTCTTGAAATATCCCTTCCTAAAAATACTCATTAATAATAAGGGCATAACTGGCTGCTCCTCCAGAGGTCCTGAGTTCAATTCCCAGCAACCACATGGTGGCTCACAACCATCTGTAATGAGATCTGGTGCCCTCTTCTGGCCTGCAGGGACACATGCAGGCAGAATACTGTATACATAATAAATAAATTAAAAAAAATAATAATAAGGGCATAATAGTGACTTAATACTACAGAAACCTACTTATGATTAAAGTGACCACCACCAATAAAAGGACCATTAGGCAACACGTACATCCAGACAAGCATACATCATCCATCCTCTGATATCTCTGCCCCAAAAATGCAAAACTTCAATCTAATTGTGAAGAAACATTATATAAAACCAAACTGACTAATGTTAGCAACCAGCCTCCATGATGGTCCCTCCTCATCTCTGACTCTCAGTATTCCCATCCATGCATAGTGTCTCTCTGGCACTAAGAAGAGGCTGATCTTTGTTCTGAAAACCCTATGACTGCTGAGAATCATGAAAGACATTCTGGCTTCTGTCCTTCTTGATCTAAAAGAAGTTAGCTGTTATAAGGTGAGAATTTTCAACCCCTACAACTCAACAGCCCAATGACCATAAACACATGATGAAGAAATGAGGAATCCAGCCAACAGCCACTGAGTGAGCATCTTCTATGTGGCTTTTCCTGTCCCAGTCAACCAGATAACTGTAGTTCCAGCTATCATTCTGACCACAATATCAGGGAAGATGTCCAGTCCAGCTAAATTGCTTCCAAGTTATGACTTCAGAAACTGAAAAGTACTATTTAGTCTCACTTTAAGCCACTACTAATCTTAGTGAAATTTGTTACCATACTATATAATAGACAAATATTTTAAGTGCCATTCTAGAAGCTTCAAAGATATCAAAGACAAACAATGAAAGAAACAACAAAATTCCAAATCCAGAGGCTGGAGAGGGCTGTCAGTAAAATGCTTGTCATACAAGCACAAGGGCTTGAGTTCAGATTTCCATAATCCAGGTAAAAAGCTACACCCAGTCTATCTGTAGTCCTAGGACAAGGGAGGCTGACACAGGCAAGTGGAACTTGTTGACCAGCCTAGCACAATCTGCAAGTTTGGGGTTTGGAGAGAGACCTTGCCTCAAATAAGAGGGTGAAAGCAGGCAAGAAAACATTTCTCTAGTCTCTACATACATCTTCATGCACATGTACATGAACATGTACACCCACATATAACACACACACACACACACACACACACACACACACACACACACACAAACTACCTCCCAGAGATTTTTTTTTCAAATTAAAGAAAAAGAGACCCAAGAATCAAACACATGATCCTGAAGGGTGGAAGGTTTTGTTGTTCTTATTTTGCCATAACAAAGATTATTGAGATAATCATCAAAATTTGAATACAGTAAAAATTATAAAATAGCACTGTACCAATATTAGTGTATGTTGATATTTTATTTGTACTGAAATGTTATTTGTATGTTAATAAATAAAGTTGCCTGGGGGTCAGAGCTAATAGCAAGCCATAGCAGAAGTCTAGCAGTGGTAGCACACGCCCTTAATCCCGATCACATGACAGGCAGATCTCTGTGTGTTCAAGGATACCACCAGCATGGAGACACACACCTTTAATCTCAATACCAACTATAGAAGACCTGGAGGTCTGTACAGACAGGCAGTGACGAGGAGGTCATGTGGTTGGGTTTACAACCAATGAGAAGGCAGAACAGAAAGTCAATAAATAGGACAAACACACAGGAAGTAGTTCTCTTGCGGAGGGGTAGGACAGCAGCGGCAGTGAAGGGTAAGAAAGGGTTTTCTATCTCTTAACTACTGCTCTGACCTCTTGGGCTTTTAACTCTGAATTTGGCTCTGTGTTTCTTATTTAATAAGACGGTTACATCTACATTAGTGTCTTGTAATTGATCTTGCACTATACTTACAGAGAAGTGTCCTTATTTTTAGAGATACATATCAAAATATTTAAAGGAGAGATAAATGCCTATAATTTATTTAAAAATATCAAATGTAACAATTACATAACACAACTGCATAGTCAAAGTATATACTTTTATATATTTTTATACTGACAGAGAGACAAAATTTCTAAAATGTCTACCTTTAGAAAATCCCTTCAAGGGCATCAAGATTATGATGGGAAAACCTACAGAGACAACCAAACCAAACTAGCGGGACCTCATGAAATTTAGATCAACAGCTGTGGAGCCCACATGGGACTGGACTAGGCCCTCTGCATAGCTAGACAGTGGTGTAGCTTGATCTGCTTAAGGGGCTCCCCTGGCAGTAGGATCAGAATCCACCCCTGGTGCATGAGCAGGCTTTTTGGAGCCCACTACCTATGATGGGACACCTCCCACACCCTTGAGGCAGGAGGAGGGGCTTAGACCTGCCTCTACTAAATGTACCTCACCATGGGAGGCCTTATGTTCTTGTAGGAGGGGATAGGGGGTGGGCTGGGAGTGGGAGGCTGGAGGGGCAGGAAGAGGGAAGAGGGGGAATCTTTGATTGCTATGTAAAATGAATAAAAAAATCTTAATAAAAATAAATAAATCTTTAAAAAAATAAAAAAGAAAACCCCTTCACAGATACACAGAAATTAAAATTTTCAATATTTACACTGGAGTAAAAGACTGCAATACCAGGCAGTGTTATTCCTGAATTTCCACATTAAGTTGTTTTTTCAAGCTGAGAGTTGACTACATTAGTTGGGTTTGGAAATGAATTCACTGGAACAAAATACAAAACAGGTTTAAAAATACAATACTGTACATTAGCACAGCATATGAATATTGTAGATTAGTAGGAATGAGCATTATTTTGTGAAATGATTCAGATCTAGGCGGGGAAAAGGTTAATGTATTCGGTTGCATAGTCAACAAAAAGTAGGAAAGCCAGGCGCTGAGCAGGACCCAGCTTGAGCCAAAAGCAGACTTCCCCGGGGCCGCCCCTCCCTGTCTCTTCCGCCCCTGGCCACCTGCAGATGTGCTCCACAAATCTTCAGTGCCCAGAGCTGAGCAGACTATTTAAAGGTCCGTTCCCCACAGCTTACAGCCAGCCGCCTGCAGCTAGCCAAGTCCCCCTATCCTTGCTGGAGGCTCACAACTCTGAGAAAGCAACCGCTGATGGGCTGCTGTGGTGGCATGGGAGCCTTGGGTTCGCTCTTGGTTTTCTTCACTCTCATCGCGCCAGGAGTTCTTGGTGAGCGGGGCATGGGAATGCAGATAGGGGAACTCCTGCGGGGTTGGAAAACTTCTGTGCTTATACAAAGGCTGGAGACCAAACCAGGAATGTCGGGGCCCTGCTGGATACTTGCCTGTCCCTGACAGCTTTTGAGACTCCCTCAGTCTCTGATGCAGAATGTCTCCACTTCTTCTGGGTGCTGGACCACCACCATTGAAGCCTGAGCCACATATGGGCGCTTTGGAAAGACTGCTGTCTTGGTTAGGTGGTTCTCTCTTCTCTCCAGCTCCCAGCCTCCTGAGAATTCAGCAAGTGCTGAAACAGTTCCACCAACGGTCCCAGGCTGTGTTCAAGGATCACAGAGCACATGTGCCTCTGTGCATGCAAAAATCCTCTCCAGCCATGGAAGGGTGGTTGAGTCCCTGTTTCTTTTCTTGAAGAACACCTGATTCTCCAAATACGGGTCTCAGATTTTTTTAAACTTTGATACGATATTTAAAAACTAACTGGACTTAGTTTTTAAAGTTGAACATGAATCAAAACTGCGACTTCTGTAACGGTGTGTGCTTCCATAGGTCCTCCTTCAACGTTCTTCATAAGAGTTTTTGTTGTTTTGTTTTTATTTGTTTTTATTTCACCGATTGGCTTGCTTTTTAAAGTAGTATAATTTGCTCTGGTAGTGAAGGCATAGGTTATAAGACATTCACTGTAAGCAAACCTCATAGCTGGGTGAATTTTGGCAAGTTGCAATATAATTTGTTCTCACAGTGAATGTATTTATAGTTTGTAAGGCGTTTACTGTAAGCAAACATCAATAGCTGGATGAATTTTAGAAAGTCAGTTAGAGCCCCTACCCTCAGTTTCTTATACATGAAATGAAGTTAGAAAGAGCTGTGCTGCCATTCAACAGAGCTGTGAGAAATCAGGAGCTGCCAGAGAAATTATGTCAAGGGCAGTTGATGATACTAAGTGTAGCAATTAGCAGCTAATGGTGGATGTAGTCATTAAAGGGTCCGAATATTATGCATTAATTCTGGTACAACTTCTACTGGAAAATAAATCCTAGGGATGGCTGGACCTTGTTTCATGTTCACTGATGAGTGTTTTATGCTTAGTACCATACTTTCCTTAACATACATGACTCATTTAAAAAAAATCATCCTTTAGATAGCCAGGAACCCCAGTATCCAGGCATTTGATGATAATTCTCAATAATGATCTCCCTCCCTTCCTGTTTCTGGCCAACTTTTCAGATTTATTTTTATCCTGTACATAAATCTTCCATCTACTTCCAGAAGATTTCTAAATCACCCGTGTAAAGCCCCTTAGATCTAAATAGTTAATTGCACCCTGTCCTCCAGAAACATTTTCTGTGTTAAGTAGTCACTACTCTGATCTTCACTCCTGGTGTTAGAAAGAGGTAAAGAGGGAACAGGGACTTTCAAGAAAACCCTATCATGCAATAACTTGTAGACTAGCCTTTCTTTTTCTTTGAAAAATTACTACATGTATTTATTTGTTTGTATATTTGTGTGGGGGTTGGGGGTATACATTCAATGACATGTGCTTGGAGGTTCGGGGACAATTTACTGGAGTTAGCTCTCTCCTTTCACCATGTGGGCTCCAGGGATTAAACTCAATTGTTCAGACAGGTCTGACAGCAGTGCCTTTAGCCAGGAGACATCTCACCTGCTCCTTTCCTTTTCTGATTGGAGGAGAAACAGATCTCTGGAACTTCTGTACTGTGGCCTGAGAGGTGGGCAGTTTCAATAGAAGTCCAAGGACTCCATACTAGAGACTTCCATTAATCCTCACCCAGAAAGTATAATTCTTGCCTTGTTTTAACATGGAAAGTCACATTATAAAGTTCCCTCTTCTTTTGTAGTTTCCAGATCTTGTATTCCTCTTGGTCTGTATTGTTACTACTTGTTGAATCTTATGAATTTAAATGGTTTCCCATATTGTGGAAGATAATTTAGTTTTGTCCTTATTTACATTTGATAACCATAGATTGTTATCTGTTTAGAGTAACTGGTAGAAGCAGTATCACATTGTGAAGTCTATCTTCACTGTTTTTAAAACTTCATTTTTCTTAAAGTCTTTCTTGCTGTTTTTCACAGAGTCTGTATTTGGGGACATTGGTGGGTATTAATGGAAGAAACCAAAGAATAACAAAAGAGGGACCTACAGTAATGTCTGGCTCCTAACAGCAGTGGCTATTTTTCAATTCCCCAGCACAAGCATGGGGTTAGAGAAAGACTGCATTTGGCTGCAGCCATGGGTGCTCAGGGATGTCTGAGACAGCAGACATTCTCTGTTTAACTTTTACCTTTGCCAGCCCCACACTTCTATGCAAAAAAATGAAAATTTGTAAATTTTCAGCTATACTTCTACTCTTGGAGGGTTTCACAAATGGCATTTTTGCCTAAATTACCTCTGATCTGAGTAAGAGTGAACTTCTGGATCTCTGCAAATAAATTTAAGGAGGTAAAATGTGAGTCTTCACTCAAATATAGAAAAATTACTTTTCTAGGGACATACTCAAGTGTATGGATGTTGCAATCTCTTAGCCATCTCACAGAGTGGAATTTATTTCATTGTTAATAACTAGCTCTTTTCTTTGGTACATAAGAAAGTTTTACTGCCGGTCAGTGGTGGCGCACGCCTTTAATCCCAGCACTCGGGAGGCAGAAGTAGGCGGATCTCTGTGAGTTTGAGGTCAGCCTGAGCTACAGAGTGAGTTCCAGGACAGGCTCCAAAGCTACAGAGGGAAACCCTGTCTCAAAAAAAAAAAAAAAAAAAAAAAGAAAGAAAAGAAAAAGAAAGTTTTACTAGATATTTTTGGGTTTCATTACTCTAATTGGTTAAAATAAGGAAATAAATATAATGAAAAGTAGAGTACTAAGAGGTTGAGACAGAAGGATTCCAAGTTCAAGGTCAGCCTGGGTTATATAGTGAGACTCTATCTTATAAAACCACAAATAATAAATAAACAAATTCAATAAAGAATATATTTTCTCTATAGCCTAAAAGTTTAGTGATTAAAATAATCCTATAAATCAATTAAAGTAATTTTGATTTTACAAGATCTCTGTAGTAACATAGTTTCCTATGCTAAAAGTTTTTATTTATAAGATTTTTACTTGTAAGGCTGGAGAGATTGCTCAGTGGTTAGAGCACTTGCTGCTCTTGCAGAGGACAAGGGTTTGGTTTCCAGAACCCACTTGGTGCCTCATTATCACCTGTAACTCCAGTTCTAGGGGATCCACCACCTTCTTCAGGACCTTGCAGGCTCTGAGCACACATAGTGCACATACATACATGTAGGCAAATACTCTTACATGTGAAATAAAAAATAAAATCCTCAAAGAATTTTTAAAGAGATTTTTACTTGTATATTTCTGGTTTTTATTATGAAAATGGAGGATGTTTGTTGTACTCATTATTGTTTGAATATAATGTGTCTACCACGAGCTCACGTATTTGAACAATTGGTCTACAGTTGACTCGTAGAACCTTTAGGAGGCCAGAGATCTATCTGGATTGTGGACCTTAGAGGTTATATCTCCTCCCCACTTCCAGCTAAGCTTTCTGCTTCCTGGTTGGTGTCATGTAACCAGCAACTCTTGCAGTTCCCTTCCCCGCAGTCCAAGCTGCTCCAGTCATATGCCTTCCTCACCATGATGGATGATATCCCCTGGACTATGAGCCAACTAATCTCCCTCCCTTAAGTTGTTTCTGTCAAGTATTTGGTCACAATGATCAGAAAAATAACTGGTACAAATAGCTCACATAACTTCCCTTCCACCCCACCAAAAAAGTGTGTAGACTCATTATTTTATTATTATTACATAAAGTTATATAAGGCCATTCTCATGCAGCTATATAATGTACTTTGAGTACATCCTACTACCATCTCCTTCTTAATCTTCTCCCCTCCCATTAGTACCTTTTGTTCTCCCGGACTGTTTGCCTCCATTTTCAAATATATATGAGAGAGAAAAAAGATACCTGTTTTTCTGAGCCTGACTTAATTCACTTTATATTATTTTCTCCAATTGCATCCATCTTCTTAAAAACAACATAATTTCATTCTTCTTTATAACTGAAAAAGTTCCATTGTGTATATATACCACATTTTCTTAATCTTTTCTGTTGCTGGGCATCTACATTGGTTCCAAAACTTAGCCATTGTGAATAGTACTGCAATAAGCATTGATGTGCAGGTACATCTGTGACATATTGACTTGGAATCTTCTGGGAAAATATTGACTAAAGTTCTGGATCTTGTGGTAGATCTATTTTTATTATTATTAAATATTATTTACTATTATTTTGTTGAGAAATCTCCAGACTGATTTTCACAATGACTGGACTAGTTTACATTCTTATCAGCAATGTAAAAATGTTCCCTTTTGTATATACCCTTACCAGCATTTGTTGTTATTTTCTTTATGAATGCCATTCTACTAGTACAAAATGGAACTTTAATGTAGTTTCTATTTTCATTTCTCTGATAACTAGTGAGGTTGAATATTTTTTCATATTTATTGGACATTTGTACTTGATTTGAGAACTGTATTTTCACTCCATTAGCTCATTTACTAATGAGGGTTTTTTGTGTTTATGTTCTTTATATATTCTAGATATTAATCAGATATCTAGTTAGCAAAGATTTTTCTCCCATTCTGTAGACCATCTCTTTACCTTTGTACTTTCATGAATTCTCATTTGTCACTTGTTGGCACTATTTCCCGAGCAACTGGAGTCTTTTTTTTTTTTTCTTCTTCTTCTTTTTAATTTTATTTTATAATTTAATTTTACATATCAGCCACGGATTCCCTTGTTCTCCCCCCCCCTTCCCCTCAGCCCACTCCCCATTCCCATCTCCTCCAGGGCAAAGACTCCCCTGAGGATTGAGTTCAACTTGGTAGATTCAGTCCAGGCAGGTCCAGTCCGCTCCTCCCAGGCTGAGCCAAGTATCCTTGTATAAGCCCCAGGTTCCAAACAGCCAGCACATGCACTGAGGGCAGGTCCCGGTCCCACTGCCTGGATGCCTCCCAAACAGATCAAGCTAATCAACTGTCTCACTTATCCAGAGGGCCTGATCCAGTTGGGGGCTCCTCAGCTATTGGTTCATAGTTCATGTGTTTCCATTCATTTGGCTATTTGTCCCTGTGCTTTTTCCAACCTTGGTCTCAACAATTCTCGCTCATACAAACCCTCCTCTTTCTGGCCAATTGGACTCTTGGAGTTCCACCTGGGGCCTGGCTGTGGATCACTGCATCCTGTTCCCTCAGTCATTGGATGAGGTTTCTAGCACGACAATTAGGGTGTTTGGCCATCCTATCACCAGGGTAGGTCAGTTCGGGCTGTCTCTACCATTGCCAGTAGTCTATTGTGGAGGTATCTTTGTGGATTTTTGTGGACCTCTCTAGCACTTTGCTTCTTCCTATTCTCATGTGGTCTTCATTTATCATGGTCTCTTCAGAATAGATTTTTTTTTAATGCCGAATGCTGTTTATTGAGGGAGGGAAGAGGTCTTAGTTACAGGCTTACAGCACAATGGGAGAACTCCGGAGGGCCGAAGTTCGCTACCGATGTTTTACAATCTTGCATCTAAGCTGTTAACGTCCATTATGCAGGATACACAGACAAGGAACTTCCCTTAAGCCTTCAGGAGGGTGGAACCCGGCAGGGAATTAGTATAGAGAGGATATCAAGGTCAAGGTCAGCAAGCAAGGCAACAGTTACCCAAAACAGGGGCCAGGACCCTACAGGTCCCCCTTTTACTAAAAAAAATGAGCTTCTGACTTAGATTGCGTGGGAAGTCAGCAGGTCACCTTACCTGTCATGGAGACACCTGTCCAGGCCACACAGGCGCTCTGTCTTAGGTTGGTGAGCACCCCCCAGGGGAGTCTTGTTTTAAACAGTGCTTTCCTAAGCTGATGTCTTGCAGCATTCTTCCTTCATTTTCTCTATTACTTTCAGAGTTTTGTGTCTTGTATTAAGTTCTATATATTCATTTCTGAAGTTCTATATACTTTTCTTATTTTTCCTGATTTCACTATGCAAAAAAAGAAACAAAACAAACAATCCACCCACAGTTTTAAATTATAAAATTGTAAGAGGATGAGAAAGAAGTTCGCCAGACATTTCTCTGAAGTCTGTTTTTAAAACTGTTTGAATCTCTGTATTTATCTGTGTCCATCCATACTGGAATGATTTTCTTAGATAATGTTGCTCCAGAAAAAAATACTTCTAAAGATCAATTTTTTTTAGAATACTTGGTGGTAGGAGAGAAGCAGAGAAGCTTTAGCCTTTCTCAGATTTGATATTTCTGTGGTCCTTATTTCTAGGTCAGTGTAAGTCGCTGCCAAAGTATGATTTTGCTAAGCCTAATATTATGAGTGATAAGTCTGAGTTTGCTGTTGAAACAACTTGGGAATACAAATGCCTCCCTGGGTATACTGGGAAGCCATTCTTAATCACCTGCTTAGATACCTCCAAGTGGTCAGATGCTCAGCAGTTCTGTAAACGTGAGTACTCCTACAAGCCATGTTTGGTCTATCATTTTATCTATATAGGATAGTATGTCATTTTCCAGACAAAACACAAGTGAACTAGTATGTCATGGCAAGGAAAGGATGATCCCACCCTCTTCATTTGCTTTAACTTCTAAATTTTCTGGGTACTAGGGTTTAAGTTATCATCATGGTTTAACCTATCATCTTCATGACATCATCCTATGATTTCTATATTGTGTTAGAGATTAGAATGTTAATATACAAAAGAATATTAGTTTTACCTCATTCTTACTACATTCAATTCAAGAAATATTTTTATTAACTAACATGTGTGAAGCAATAGGCAATGGATCTTGTAAAGGACAACAGAAATTATACATATGTAATGTATAATTGAGATTCAACACAAGGCATTGCACAGGTTAGGCAAGTTCTCTATTACTGAGATATATCTCCAGACTTTATGGTGCCATTTAATAATAGAGGTAAGCTACTATTCAACCATAGGAAAATATATGCTGTCTAAGAGAATTAGGGAGATTGAGGCCTTCTGGACAAAAGTATGGAGGAAATGATATCTTTGGAAAAATAGAAAAAGATCAATATGATTTGAGCACATATAAACTCCAAGACTGTATACTTTTTCCTGTGAATAATGGTAAGACATCATAATTTTTAAGTGAGAAAATTATGATATGACCATATTTATAAAATAAAAAAAGAAACTCATACCACGCTATGGAGGAAGTACTAGACCAAGGCAGGTCAGCATTAGAAAGGTAAATTTTGCCACTCAACAATCCAGTAAAACTATAGAAATGTCAAAACAAGGGATTTGGGGAGATATTCTGGAATCCAGGCACTAAAATTTTTTAACTAATTGAATTAAATGAAGGATTAGAGGATGAGTTACAGAAAGGAAATGATGACTGTAGGTTTTTAATACAAGAGACTTGGCAGATGATGCCATTAGCTGATAGATTTTAATAAAGAGAAAACAGAGGTTTTTAAGTTAGAATTGACCACAAATAAAGTTTTCTTCCATACACAGAAATATAGACAATAGGGTTTGAACAGTGTCCCAAAATTAACTGATCCTTGAGAAAGTACACATTTTATATATCTCAAAAATTGCTTTGAGTAAACATAATGCAGGTCCATCAGCAAATCCAGCAAATTTAATAGAAAACATACAAAGTCTTCTTCATCCCAGCCCCAAATCCTATTTTGTTTTCCTTGTAGGTAAATCATGTACAAATCCTAAAGAACTCCTCCATGGCTCTGTGCATATAAACACGGATATCAAGTTTGGGTCAACAATTACGTATTCTTGTAATAAAGGGTGAGTAGGCAGGAAGCCTCTGCAGGATGTGTAGATACTGAAATAATATTTCTAACCAGAAACCCTTTAATATGAATGAAAAAAAAAAGCATGGTCTCCTTGACCTTCTTCAGAAATTGCATTTCAGTGTTGCTCAGTTAAGAGATCCTTAGAAAGCACAAAGATGGAGCTATCCTTCTTCAATTTTAAGTCTACAGTGCTATTGACGAGGAAGTCAGACCTCATCTGGCTATAGACTGCTGAGCCTATTATAGAAATCCTTTTTACTACTATTTCACTGTATCATACATGATATTCTACCTTTTCTCATTGTTTAAGTGGAAAAAAATTAGGCTTTTCTAAAGTGTTAAGTAAACTGGATGTGATCAATCACCTCTTTGCCTCCAGATATCGACTCATTGGTGAATCATCTGCTACATGCATTGTCTCAGACAATCGTGTAATTTGGGATAATGACATGCCTTATTGTGAATGTGAGTAAAAAGATCTCTTTATGGCATCCTACTAAATTTCTCTTATCCCTTTCTAAAGGGAAACTGGGCATCTGCACATAAATATGAGTTCCTGGGAAGTTTCACTAGGTTTGGGTTGTGAACACAACTCTGACTGGTATTCTTCCATGATCTCTAATTCTATCACACTTTTCCATTAATGTTCTTTTATGATGTTATTTAATAGTGAATAGATTCTTACATTATAATATGCATGAGATTATATACTGCCAAATGCAACCATGCAAAAGTAGATCACCCCAAAAAGTCTCTAGTAACAGAGTCTTTGTACTCTATCTGTGCTCAGAGCTTTTTGACTTTTTATCAGCCAGTTTCATGTATTTTTCTTTCTGGCTTATTTTTATTTAGATCAAAATACAAAATTTCAATATTAATGATAAGTTGTAGGTAAAGTTTAAGTTTGGTTGATGAAAATGAAGACTAAATTTTCAGAAAATATAATATTTCAATGCCTTCTCTCTTTTCTTAAATACTTCCCTCCAAAAGCTATTCCTTGTGAGTCACCTCCAGCCATCGCCAATGGGGACTTCTACAGCAGCAGTAGAGACAGCTTTTTCTATGGAATGGTAGTAACTTATCATTGCCATGTTGGAAAGAATAAGGAAAAACTGTTTGACATGGTGGGAGAGAAGTCAATATATTGCACCAGCAAAGACAATCAAGTTGGCATCTGGAACAGTCCACCCCCTCAGTGTATTGGTATAGTCAAGTGTCCGGTGCCAGAAATTGAAAATGGAGATTTGGAGTCTGGATTTAAACACTCCTTCTTCTTAAATGATACAGTAATGTTTAAGTGCAAGTCTGGCTTTACTATGAAAGGCAGCAGTATAGTATGGTGCCAGCCAAACAGAAAATGGAGCCCTCCACTGCCAACATGCTTCAGGGGTAAGTTGAGCTAAAATGTTGGGTATCTGTAAATAAAATCAGAGGTTTTGCAGAATAGATACATGATACCTATAGAAAGTGTAGGAGGAATATGTGACTGGATTTATAGGATAAAGAATTTGAAAGTAAAATTTGGAAGTAATATTTATTAACTTTACCAATCCATGGTCATTGGAGATCTCTAACTGTTAAAGAAATTAGGATTTTATTATATTCTAAGGCTGTACTATAATTGTAAGGGAAAGTATAACACACTCTTAAAAAGTCATTGGAATGTTTCCAAATAGAATTATGAGACATGAAACTCTTGAAGAACATAGATCATTGGAATAGTCAACATGCTTTGGATAAGACTATGAAAAGCATAGAAAACAATGGCGAAAATAGACTAATGGTACAGAATAAAATGTTTCTCTATGATAAGTGAAACAATAGAGTGAAGAGAAATCATACAGAATGAGAGAAAATATTTCCAAACTATACATCTGATAAGGAATTAGTAAGCAGAATATATAAGGAACTAAAACCACTCAATAGAACAAAAGAAATCTAACTTCAAAGTGGACATTAGACATTTCTAAAATAAAATGGACAATAAATATATGGCAAAGTGATTAACATTACTATTCATCATGGAAATGCAAATTAAACAACAATGATATATGACTTCTCTTCAGGTAAAATGACTCATCAAAAAAAAAAAACCCAAAATATAGAACTGGAAGGGATGGCTCAGTGTATGAAGTGTTAATTGTACAAGCGTGAAGGTTTGAGCTTAACACAGAACCTATATAAAAAAGCATCATGTAGTGGCACATGCTTATAATCTCAGAATTCGGGAGGCAGAGACAGACAGATCCCTGAGGCTTGTTGACCAGCCAGTCTAGCTTAGTTGGTGAGCCACAGTTCCCATTGAGAAGCCTTCTCTCATAAAAAAAAAAATAATGTCCTCTATATGCTTGTGTGTCAATGTATACTCCAACAAACACACACATACACACACACAAGCATGAGGACCTGAATCCACTTCTACACATATAAAGACCCCTCCATTACACAATATATCAAATGCTGTTAAAAATGGAGATAAAAGTCAGATTAGATAGGAGAAATAAGTTCTGGTGTCCCTACAAAGAGAATTCCTACTGCATATTATGGTAGTTTGTTGTATATATTTTAAAATCTAGAATAAAGGATTTTGAAAGTTTTCAGGGCAAAGTAATGATAAGTTTTAGAAGACAGATATATTTGCCCTTATTTTCATATTACATAGTATACGTACTCATCTGAATATCACATGGTATCTATAAATATGTACAATTATGCCTTTTAAAGAATTTTAAAACCCAGTACAAAAGTTGATCATTAGAGTTTTTAATGATTATATTTTATTCAAATAAGGATAAAATAAACTTTGTATAGGCCATATTGAAATATGGAATTGACTAAGCTAAGAATTTGATTCGAAATTTTGTAGACATCCATCTTGATACTGAAAATGTAATTTTGTGGATAAAGGCTGGTAGTTAGTTATCATGAGCCTGTGGCCCCCATTCTCTCCTTCTCCTCCTAATGTGAATTGTCTGTCTTTCTAAAAGCCTGACAACAAAACTCAGAAGCCTCATGAACCTTGTTTTTGGAGTAAAAAAGATGTGGTAGATTTGGGTGGGGGAAATTGGTGTTATTTGGTCCTTGTCTATCCTATTGGTGGAAGGATATCTCAGATTTTTTAGTAGAATAAAGTGAAAAATGAGTAAGAGTAATATTTCCTGGCATGGATCAAGAAAGAGAAAGCAGATAGACATATGGCTTTCCACATCTGGGCCGAGACAGGCACATTAACCTCACTCTATGACCCCACTCTCTGCCTTAGTGTGGGAGAGTTGCCATGAACATCTTTATCCCACCCAACTAAACCCAAGATAGCTCTAAGTTATAAAGAATAAAGTTCTTATTGCAGAAATAAAAGGACTTTCTGGTCCTGTTCTTTCTTCAGGATGTCTACCACCTCGAAATATCCACCATGGCGATTATAACAAAAAAGATAAGGAATTCTTTTCTGTTGGCCAGGAAGTGTCATATAGCTGTGAACCTGGCTATACTCTGATTGGAACTAACCTTGTGCAGTGTACATCCTCGGGAACCTGGAGCCATGCAGCCCCAACATGTGAAGGTGCTTAGAGCTTCTGCTCTATTCAGAGGAAACACAACTGTTTCCTGACTCTTCATGTGCAAGCCTTCTCTCTTCTTTCCTAGTGAAATCATGTGATGCCATTCCAAACCAACTTCTCAATGGCCAGGTGTTTCTTCCTCCTAATCTCCAGCTTGGGGCAGAGGTTTCCTTTGTTTGTGATCAAGGGTGAGTGTGAAGCAACAGGTCCTCCACTGACTGTTTCCCATAAGGATTTCAAAGTGTGAGTTCTGAAGATAGTTAAGTTTTTACTGTCTTGTTTTCTGTTCTTTTCTTGACCTTTTCTGACTAAGAACTCTGTCATTAAGCAATTCCTTTTTATTTTCTTCAAGTGTGTATATTTTGTGCTTGACCAGCAAAAGTAGGAAATGTCATTTCATCGTCTGGAAATGCAAACTTTTGGTTCACAAATTAAGACTCCTGTTATGCAGAATGAATATAAAATTTGGATTTAGTGAGACTCATTAGAATAAGCTTGGGAAACAAGGTCTTTGCTATTTTCTCTATAGGAATTGAGACTGTTTTCCTCAGGATGATCAAGATAATCTTGATATTTGGATGCCAAACAGGAGAGAGAGAATTCTAAAAAAAAAAAGATATATTTTTATGCTTTAATCCATTATTTATTGATTCATTGTTTAGTGGAGCAGATTCACAAGTAACTGTGGGCTTTTTCTTAAGCCAGAAATATTTTTAAAATCCATACCATTCTATAAATACTTGAGAGAAGTGATTCACTTTGTACAATTGAAAAGTGGTTTGTTCTAGTGATGATTTGGTGCTCCTTATTGTTTAAGGTTCCAGTTAAATGGCAAACCTTCTAGTCAGTGTGTCCCAGAAGGAGAGACAGTAATCTGGAATAATAAGTTTCCTGTCTGTGAACGTGAGTAGAAAATAAGAATAATCAAATATGGATCTTGTCTCTTTATTCTGTTTTCCCATACCATACACTTATTAAATAAAATATGTCACCCAATTATGTACTTTAAAGAAACATTAGCCACTTTTCTCTGTTTAAAATTCAGGAAAAAGTATTAAATTTATTCACTTGTTAACATATTAAGTTGTGGTTCTATAAATAAACTAATAAAGGCTCTGGAAAGTTACCTGTAACAAAACCAAGCATAACCCTTTCTAGTGTACTAAAACTCTGGTTGTGCCTCCATATGTCATTTCTTGTACTAAAGAGCTCTACCTAGGGCCAAATGGACATTACTGGAAATACATTGACAACTTTCTCTTTATTCTGATGCTTACCCAGAAAAGATATGTATATGTCATAGTAACTGTTAACAACTAATATCCTTCATGTGACCAAGAAATATAAAGAATATGAAATCAATATTCAAATGGTTTTCTCAAAGGAATCTGGCATTAAGGGGTCACAAATGACTTGTAATGAGGCTGCAGTGTCTTTGGTAACAGTATCTAATGTGACTATGCTACCCGCAACCTGGCTGTGTGTTTTAAACAGGCACTCAATGACTAGTGTGCTTTGGATACTGGACATGCCTATTTCACATGATTTGTCTCACTATATTTTTATCATACCTTATATAGCCTGAACTATAGACTGGGAAACTGAGGCTAGGGGAGGGTACACAACTTGCCTAAGGTCATACAGCTATTGAATGACAGAGACGATTTGAAACCAGGGCTATTGAGCCCAAATCAGTCCACATTGACTCCCTACATGCAATTAGCATGTCATTAACATATTTTAAGTTTGCCTTTTATTTATTAAAAGTGTTTAGAGTAAAAAATTATAGAAATAATCCCTGAAAATACAGACTAGATAGATTTGGGGGCCAATTCTATTTCCTTTTTGTCTGGTTAAGGTGATTTATATTGATTTCTTTGACAAGGATCAAGGAAGAGGTAAGAACTTACACATTTGGAAATGAACAAACTATAAGTAAAATCATAACAAAGCATTCAATTTCTAAGTATATTTCTGGGAAAGTGATTTGATCTATACTTGGAAATTTTGTTTATTTAGTTTTAAATAATCAATATGCTGACCTGGTCTCTTTTCTACTTTTCAGAGATTTCTTGTGACCATCCTCCTGAAGTCGAAAATGCTCGGAAACCCCATTATACTGTTCCCATACCCCTTCAAACTGTTGTGCTGTACACTTGTTCACATGGCTTCCGCCTCATTGGAGAAAAGACTATTTTTTGTATAAGTAAAGATCAAGCGAGTGGCACTTGGGATAAAGCTCCTCCTGTATGTGAAAAATGGAATAGAAACTCTGAATGCTCAGAGCCCAGAGTACCAGGAGGATTCAAAGATAGAAAATATAGACTACCATTCAGACATGGTGATTCTGTGACATTTACTTGTAAAGCCAACTTCACCATGAAAGGAAGCAAAACAGTCTGGTGCCAAGCAAATCAAACGTGGGGACCAACACCACTACCAATCTGTGAGAGCGGTAAGTGTGGAAATAAAACCTAGTCAAGGGCCTGGGGTCTACCAGCTTGTGAGAGCATTGAGGATGGAAGCAAAGCTCCATCAAGAGCTGGGACCTGCTAGCCTATGCGAGTACTGAGCATGGAAGTAGAACCCCACTAAAGACTATGATCTTCCATTTATGGGAAGATCATTTGCTGTATGCTCCCAAAGGAAGAATTTTGTAGGTCTTTTCCTTGGAGCTTGAGATGGCTTTGGGAACCCATTCCTCATGCTGGGTTACCTCTGCAAACATGTTCACAAGTGATCTACTCTTCACTCAAACCACCTCCTGGGCTGTAGCATTTCAAATCAACTAACTTTAAAAATAGAGACTACTGTGAAAGTTTTACTCTCTTTCATCTGGTTTATATTGCTAATAAATCTAAATCCAAAGTTCAATTCTGTGAGTACAGAAATTATCAGTATTTGACAAAATTACTATCAAAAAATTTTAATATAACTAATCTATAAATTATAAATAGATTATAGAACTTAGGAAGTGCTATATTGTTTATAAATATGATTCACTCTGGCCTGGGAGCACAGAGTTGCAATTTCAGCTTCACAAGAGGCTAAAGTAAGAGATTACAAGTTCAAGGCCTGCCTGGGCCACATTGTGATTTTAAAGCCAGCCTGGGCATTTTAGCCAGATCTTGTCTCAAAATACAAAGTAACAAAAGGGATTATGAATGTAACTCAGTGACAGAGTGCTTGCCTAGTTCAATCCCAAGTACTACAAATTATATTTATTTCATTTATATAACAGTAGGTTGATTAACCAGTAATCTCAAATTGGATTATCTATGGAAAACAAACCTTAAAGATTTAAGTGAACTTATACATGTAACATGAATTGCTAAACAGTCTTATTATAAAACCTGGAGCCAGGTATTGGGGTGAAAGCTGAATGATCAGAGAGCAAGCCAGCCACATCTTACCTCTAGGAAATCCTCAGCCAAAAAGAGAGCTACTTCCTGTATACTCACGCCTATCTGACTTTCTGTACCCTGCCATCTGCCTTCCTCTCTCTGCCCAGTTCTATCACTTCCTGTCTGTCTGTATAGACCTCCAGACCTCTATGGTTAACTAGTGCTGGGATTAAAGGGGTATGCTACCACTGCCTGACTTCTATGTTTTATATAGTGGCTGGTTTTGTCCTCTGATCCCTAGATAAGCTTTATTGGGGTACACAAATAAAAAATATCACCACATTTCCCCTTTGTTTGTTTAAAATAAAAAAGTTATAACTAATATAAGAAAAACTATATACAATAAGTACAATAACTATATACAATATATACAGGCAATAAATACATCAACAACGTCTAGTCCATTTGCATTTAACATATTCAGAGAAAGTATTCCATTATCTATCCTATTTTTGTGAATCCAAAGGATTATATATAATTTACTTCTATCCTAATTTGCATTACCAAACTATTTTTCGATGTCTTTCAAATTTATACACTTTACACCTCTTTAGTGAGTTTCTTTTCTGAAATTGTTAAGAAGGAAAACTATAACTATCTAATCTTCAACTCCCTCAGAGACTCGAGAAGGAAATCATGTTACCTAGTTAAACAGGAATTGCAAACAAGCAACCTCCAAAAAATATGAGTTATGACAGAAACAATTAGCTGGCTGGACAGTCATCCAAGTTTCCTCTGTAACATTGGGGCATCCATCTTCAGCCCACAGGCTTAGCATATCTGACAGACTCCTCTGCAAAGCAGGATTGCTAAAGAGCTTTCCTACCTTGTCTTGGCAAGAATCATCAGTCTTTTCTTTTGTGTCCTGCTTGTTCATTTTGGACAGCATACTGTCAGCAGTCAATGCAAGGGCATTTTCTTGCCCAGTGGCTAACTTTTGCCACAAATAAAGTAAACTCCATATGGAGTTTCTTCAGTGCCCATCATCTTCTCTGAAGTAGATTGGTGCTGCCAGGAGCAGACATGTCCCATTGTCATAAAAAAAGAAAAAAATCTGTTATTAAAACATCTTAAATGCCATATTCTGCAGATCTCTGAAGTGTTTGAAGATGACTTGTCTATCTAAAATATATTTCTGCTTGACCTTAAAAACATAACTAATATGACTATAAGTTTGATTGTAATAACTAGCTACTAACCTGCATTTCTTTATTATCCTAATTAGTTGGTAATAATAACTTTCAAGGACTAGCAAATTGTATTACATTGTTAAATGAACTGTATAGGTACAATGCCATGAACAAGATTAGAAATATATGTACAGTATTTTCTAACAAAATTAATCTCAAATTTGTATCAATATATGTAATTTGTATACAATATACAAAAATCCAATCATATGTACAATATTTAAAATTAGTTGGTGCCTTTGAAATGTAGATTCAATAATGTACCTTTTTATCTATATCATATCTATATCTCCCCTTTTTTCTTTCAGAGTAGATTCAATAATCTACCTCTTATCTATATCCCCTTTTTTCTTTTTTTTTAAACAAGAATCTTAAATCTAATCTTCCCTTTGTTTAGCATTTTTTTCTGACCATTAACAATAGCAACTTGTAACCAATCATCCTAAACAATGACAATTATTCAAAACCCATTGAAAGACCAAAAATCACCCACTCCACTTCTTGGGAATGTGGGTATTGTGTTCTTAAAATTACTTCCTGCTGTCTGGGGACAAAAGTACCTTTAGGGGACCCTGAAAAGAAAAATTTTGGGTTAATTGTCAAGTCCTGGGAGAGGTAGCTGTATCATTTGTTGTCCAGTCTCTGCATAATGTGAAAATGAAGGGCTTGTCTCAAGTCCTTGCTCGAGAAGTCTGTGAGGCTGAATCATCTCAGCTAGCCATCTCAAAATTGTCCTGAGCAGTTTGTAGTCCAAAGTCGATCTTTGGGTAGTGTTTGTCACTTTAGTGGTATTATCATCATCCTAATGGAATTGTTGTCGTGGGGCCCCATTATCTTTTTGGAGACTTCAAAGTCATTGTTAGGCATGGTCATGGTTCCCTGCAGAAAACTGATAGAAACTCAAACCAGAAATCATGTACAGGAAGATAGATGAAGCCTTTTTTCTAGGATTAGTTACTACTCTATATGACCACTAATATCATGACAAAAGTTGAATATATATATATATATATATATATATAATCTTATAAATTTTGATTTTTTTATCTATATCATATCTCCCCTTTTTTCTTTCAGAGTAGATTCAATAATCTACCTCTTATCTATATCCCCTCTTTTTTTAAACAAGAATATTAAATCTAATCTTCCCTTTGTATACAATATAGATATAGATATGATATAGATTAAAAAAAGGGGGAGTGCTGTGGGATGGTCTGTATGTCAAATTGCTCTGATTGGTCAATAAATAAAACACTGATTGGCCAGTGGCCAGACAGAAAGTATAGGTGGGACTAACAGAGAAGAGAATTCTGGGAAGTGGAGAGCTGAGGCGGAGAGACTGCCAGCCGCCGCCAGGACAAGCAGCATGTAAAGATGCCGGTAAGCCACGAGCCACATGGCAAGGTATAGACTTATAGAAATGGGTTAATTTAAGATATAAGAACAGTTAGCAAGAAGCCTGCCACGGCCATACAGTTTGTAAGCAATATAAGTCTCTGTGTTTACTTGGTTGGGTCTGAGCTGCTGCGGGACTGGCAGGTTAGAGAGATTTGTCCTGACTGTGGACCAGGCAGGACCAGAAAAACTCTAGCTACATAAAATTCATACCTTAAGAAATGTTTTAAAGAGTCAAAATAAAACCAAAGAATTATGAGATTAGTAGCAATAGAATAGTCCCTTAATTTTGATTTTTCTTCGTCCCACAACAGATGGCTCTTCTGACATGATACAGTGATTTTTGGATTGGCTTTTTAACAAGCATGCTTGGGTTTAGAGAAGGAAAGAGCCATGCTCCAACTCCAAAGCCAGCTTTAAGTTTTAATTGAACTGAGACTACATAAAGACTATTTGTGTTATGAGTCTGTAGAGAACAGCAGAAACAAACATTTAGGAAGACTTATGAAATTTTATATGTGATATACCAATAGGTCAATTTACTCTTTTTTCTTGGGACATTTTTTCTGGATGATCTGTCCTTTTTCTTCGGATGTCTCATTCGTTCAGTGTTCTTCAGATTCCTTAGCCTTCATTCTCCTGAAAGAGTAAAACAAAAATACTTCCCCAATCCTAACTTTGGGGAGGTTCCCTTTTGGCAAGTTATATATGATTAAATGAAAAGCATTTGTTAGTGGTATAAGTTAGTTTAAATTGAATGGTCATGCTGATTGATGAGTTATCACCTCTTCTAATTAAGAGGTCTCTCTTGTTCATATCTAACCTTTATCAATTTTGATGGTATCATAGCTTTTCCTCTCCTGTAGAAACAAAAGCAAAACCTCATCCCCAACATAGTACATATCCTGGTTTCTATGATGAGGTCAGCACATCTTTAAAGTATATAGGCTGATTTAATTTGGTAGTTTTTTCTATTATCCAATGTCTCTCTGCAGCTGTTGTTCCTTTCTCATTAGCATTGGGAAAATTCAAAGCTAGTAGAGCATTATATAATCTATTTCTGGGAGTTTTGTTACTGCTTTCTGTTTATTTAGCATATCCTTTAGAGTTTAATTTGATCTTTCTATGACTGCTTGGCCTGTGGGATTATATGGTATACCTGTAATATGCTTTATATTGTAATAAGAAAAAAAATGTTTCATTTTTAACAGAGACATATGCTAGAACATTGTCAGTTTTAATTTGTACAGGTATACCCATGATGGTCATAACTTCTAGTAAATGCCTGATTACAGAATCAGCCTTTTCAGAACTCAGAGCATTTGCCCATTGAAATCCTGAATAAGTATCAATTGTGTAGTGTACATATTTCAATTTTCCACATTCTACAAAATGAAACACATCTATCTGCCAGATTTCATTCCTCTGAGTACCCTTTGGGTTACATCCTGCTGGTAGTGGAGTTTGACTGTAAAAAGAACAAGTAGGACATTTCCTTATAATTTCCTTGGCTTGTTGCCAGGTTATGGAAAAATCCTTTTTTAAACCCTTACTATTGACATGATGTTTTTTATGAAATTCTGAGACTTCCAGCACATTTCCTATCAATAGTTTATCAATCTCGTCATTACCTTGTGCTAGAGGTCCTGGTAGACCCATGGAATCAGATGTGAGTTATATATAAGAGATGACTCCTATTCCTGATTTCTTGTAACTGAATAAATAACAAAGTTAATTCTGACTGATCAGGGATAAATTCTGCAGTCTCAATATGTAAGACCACTCTTTCAGCATACTGAGAGTCAGTAACTATGTTGAGAGGTTCCAAAAAAACCATTAATACCATCAGAATAGCATATAATTCCAATTTTTGAACCAAATTTTAAGGACTTTCAACCATTTTACTTAAATTTTCTGATTTGTGACTTGTCTTTCCTTGTTTGTTTGCACCTTTACAAATGTACCAACTCCAGATATGCATCTTTCCTGTACAATTCAAGGCAGGATCTAGTTAGCTCTCTTTGTAAGTTTAATTCTATTGCTTTTGGGACATTTGCTGTTAATCTCTCCCAAAAAATTACTGCAACCTCCTTGCCAATGTTCACTTTCTGCTCATAATTTGTCAATTTCATCCTTAGTTAAAGGTACTACAATTTCTGCTGGGTCTATTCCTGATAATTGACGAAGTCTCAATTTTCCTTTTAAAATCAACTCAGAGATCTTTTCCACATAAGTTTTTAATTTTTTACTCTTTTTATTTGGTAGAAATATCTATTCCAATGTAGTATCTTCCCTCTGCATTAAAATTCCTGTAGGAGAATGCTTAGAGAGTAAAATAACCAAAATGCAATCAAGCTTTGGATCTACACAATCCACATGTGCATCCTGTATTTTCTTTTCCACCAAAGCCAATTCTCTCTCAGCTTCAACTGATAATTCTCTTGGACTATTTAAGTCCTTGTCATTCTCTAAGGTTTTGAACAAATTACTCAGTTCATCATTTTTTACCCCAACATCAGTCCGTAGATAGGAAATGTCTGAATAATCTTTGAAAGTCATTAAGAGTCAGTAATTGTTCTCTCCTAATTTGCACCTTTTGGGGTCTAATTTTTTGTAAACCAGGGCATTTATCCACTAACCCCACAGTTTCCCAGAGTTTTCTTGAGTGCAAGCAGCAGGAAATATTAGATAGAAGGATTTAGATTGTGGAGATAAACAGATAGAAAATACAGGATAGCCTCGAGAGGGCCTGGAACCTATTCCAACGGTCCATGACTGTCTCTGTTCTAAGGTATTAATAGAAATGCCAAGAGGTGGCGCAAAAGACCTCCCCCCCAGCACAGCCAAGTGCAGACCATCTCAGACACCTGCACTCAGGCCAGTGGTGTAATCATCCTCTCTATTCAGACCTGCTGGGTAAAGCCATGAGGAATCTGAAAACGGGCTCCCACAGGTCCCCCTTTCTTAATATATAAAAAATAACTCAATATTAAGAGCTCACAGCAATCTCCATAGCTGTTACACCTCCCAGTATGGGAGTAGAGGATGATAAAGATAGCATTTCTTTTTTGGATTGGGTCCAAAGTGCCTACAGCAGTCTTTAGCTGCATCCAGCCCTTTCTAAACCAAAAACTCTTAATGTAAATTGCAAACTTAAAGAATCCCTTATTTCATCATTACCAGTAACAAGTTAACATAAATATTGATATACATAGTTACAATTCTCTCAGTCTTAAAACTTAAAGCAAACTCTTAACAGAACCATTTGAATTAGCATATATGGTGCTATATATAGTTACAATTTTATCAGTCTTACAACCTTAACTCTTAATAGAATCATCTAAATTTTCTTGCTAGAGAACATAGGAAAAATTTCTGATGTATTCACATCAAGCTTAAATAATTCCTTAACTTCAAATCAGGGTGCATTAATATCAATAGGTTAAACATAATTTCTGCAAACATATATTCAACCTTAGTTCACTCATAACTCCTCCTTTTCTTTATAATTTTTTTAAACAAAATCTCAAACCTAGCTAGGAAAACCCAAACTTACACAATTCCTACAAACCCATATTGAAAAGCAATATTCTCAATCTAACCATTAACACTTTGAAAACTTTTAGCAAAACATCCAAAAGCAGTTTCTTAATAAAACTCTTTATACTTTAATCTCTTAGTATACCCATTTGCATTTCTTACTAACAAAGCATGACATTAATCCACTCAAATAACAAGAAAATACTTTTAAATTAAATAGACTAAGGAATATTACTTCTCCCTTTTCTTTATAATTCTTTTTAAACAAAATCTCAAGCCTAGTTAGAAAACCCAAAGTTTTCCATATGAACAGTTCCATTTGTAACACAAAACCAGTTCCATAGGTAATTCCATTTTACATAAACAGTTCCATAAAACAATTCCATTTTTAACACCGAACAATGCACGAATCATCAAATAATAAAGCATATATGCATACACAAAACTGCATCTTGAGTCTAGGTAGAAACAAATTTCTTCATTTAAACAGTTCCATTTTTAACACAAGTAATTCCAGAAAACAGTTCCTAAGTCATTACTATAAGTAAATTCAAAATTATCCTATTGCAATGAAATCACTATTGTTCATTTCATTTCTTAAGTCCCAAAATTCAAATAATAAATTCTGGTACTAGCCTTCCAAATATGAAGAAATCCATAACCAAAATCCTTTTTGTAGTTTTATCTCATTTTAAGTTCAAAAAGTTAAAAAAAAAAAAAAAGGTAAATTCTGGTATCAGATTTTCACTTCCAAATATGAAGAAGCGTTTTACAACCAAAACTTTTTTACGGTTAACAATTTTAGTTCAAACAAGCGTCTCTGTAACTTTCATTCTCAAGCTGGAGACATTTTTAGCTATAGTAATATTTTAAACTGCACCGTTTTTGCTGTTAGCTCAGGTTTTTCTGTGTTGCGTTGATTTTTCATGGATCGCAGCTGCAGATGCCTTGTCTGTGGTTGTTATGGCATCTGCCATTCTTAGCTTCTTAGTGGCTTCTGGAACTTTCGAAACCACTCAGACTGCCTGCTTTGCAGTCTACTGGGACACTAACTTCTGATCTCAGGTTCCTTCACCATAAACATTAAGCATAGACTCACACTCAATATTTATACTTTATAAACTCACATATAACATATGCTTAAGCATAAACTCACACTCAACATTTACACTTTTTTACAAACTCACATATAACATATACTTATTTATACTTCTTAAGGAAACTATAAGACTACTTTAGCAAATATACTTCCTATTTATTTCTTATATTCTTATTTAAACTTACATTTACAACTAGCATCTTTACTTCTTACAAGCTTATTACTACATGTCTTAGGACTACCTTAGATACTTCTTGCAAGCTTATATTCTTAAATTCTATAGATCTGTTTTACAAACTTATGTTCATAAGAACTATTACGCAAACTCTACAGGGCTTCCATTAGTATATATCTAACTTAGCAAACACCTAAAGATTTCTTAACACTTAAAGAGAATTAACATTTTCTAACAAGACAGAATAATTTTCTACTTCATACTCTTAATTATTATCACTATCTCTATTAGAAAGATTCTCTTAACTAGACAGGAAGTGCACACATCATTTCTAAAGTTCAGAGCTTATAGACAGCTTTGATATTTCTGAGAGTTCTTTTGAAACAAGAGTCTTTCTTTAATGGCTTTCTTAACTCTGTGATTTAGTGAGTTCTGTTGATGAACATTTCAGATTGTTTATAACAACTCTCTTAAGAGCTGTCTCCGTTTACAGCAAACCCAAAAAGAAAGAAAATAGAAAAAACTTGTCAGGAATATTCTGTTTCTGAATTGCTTAGCTGTCATTCCATTAACAGTCAATTTCCCAACAGAAGAAGATAGTTGTCTAAATTGGAGTGGGGTTCCAAGACCTGCAGCTTTCAGCAGATCTGAAAACAATACTGAAACATTTTAAACTCTTCAGCAGTCTGGAGGTCTCCTTATTCTCCTATCCCTAGACTGCAAGATGGAACCTTAATATCAAGAGCATTGAATTAGCTGCTTTTCATACTCAAACTGTGATACAATCTTCCCCATCTTAATTTTTTAAAGCTGTATTTGCCATGAGTTCTTTAACAATGCTGATGTTTCTGACAGATTTTTATCAGCCCAATATTTTCACCAAAACTACTATTCAAAGGAGTCAAGAACATAGATGTTCTTTCATGAAACATATCCTTCATTAGCTTACTCTGAGAAAAAGCATTTTCATCATTTCACTGCATTAGCTTTAACCCTGATGTTGTTATTGTTAGAAGCTATGATATTTAGCATTTATTTTTTGCAAGGGACTTTCAGGTGAAGCAACTCTATTTTGTAAGACAGCTAGATTTTCTGAAGTTTGTTTCCCATCAATAAAGCAGTCATTTCTTTTTGAATGCCTGTTTTCTTATCCCCTTATTAGATTTGCCAAGGAATCATTCATTGAACGCTGTTTGTTCAAAAGGCAAAGAACTTTTTTATTTTCACATAAGTTTCTTCATATCTAAAACAATGTTCAGTGTATAAACTCTTGCTTTTTTTTTAAAGGGTTTTTAAGTGGCTTGTTTGCTCTTATAGGTAGCTTTTTGTCATCCAACTACCATTAAAAACTTTGCAAGCCGGGCGGTGGTGGCGCACGCCTTTAATCCCAGCACTCGGGAGGCAGAGCCAGGCGGATCTCTGTGAGTTCGAGGCCAGCCTGGACTACCAAGTGAGTTCCAGGAAAGGCGCAAAGCTACACAGAGAAACCCTGTCTCGAAAAACCAAAAAAAAAAAAAAAAACCTTTGCACAGCTATTAGGGTAAATAAGTCATTTTCTCGAGGAGCTGGTAAAGCCAAAGTGGCATAGCTCTGAGTTTCGTATTCTTACAGTCTTTCCTTGGAACTCAATTCAAGAAACTCTAGATGTTTTTCCTCCCTCTTCCTTATTCTTTTAAAAGCTGTATTTTAAGTTTACTATGAACGTATTTTCGAGCTGACAAAAGTCTTTCAGGGCATTTCGCCATTTTGGGGGGAAAAACTACCTTTCCCAGAATGCATTTCTCTTCATCAGGTCACTATTACAAGCTAGCTTTTGGACTTCATTTCCCATAGTTCTTTTCAGGTCTGAAAGTCAACTTCTAGTTCTTTTTTACTGGACTTGCTTTCAAAATTCTTGCCTCGGAGGTTTGAACCAAGTTTTTTGCATTTTTCAATTACAGGAGATTGGGAGATTTCTACTCTCTTTTACTGGCCTTGCTTTCAAAGTTTTTATTTTTGCAACAGGAGATTTGAACCAAGTGTTTTAAGTTTTCAACTACGGGACATAGGGAGATTTCTGTTCTGAGCTGGCCTTAACAGGAGTCTCTCCTTCATCAGACACCGCCCTGAATCAGAACTGCACCTGCCTTGTTAGCATGCATTGAGGTGGGCATTTCTGATAGCAACTTCTCTTGGGGCTTGTGTTTTTTCTTAGCCAGTCAGTGAAAAACAAAAGCATTTGCAACAGAGCTTTTCCATAGCTCCTTCAGAGAGATTTTCTCCCACTGATAGATCTTTATCTCATTTTGCCTACACCCCCACCCCACCCCAGATGCAGAGCTTCAGATATCTCAGGCTGTGGCTCTGTTCCTCTGCTAGCTGCCTCTGGAGGTAAGGGCTTTTTCCCTCACAAATCTGCTTCAAACTCTTAGCAGCTTTCATTTTCTGGGGAGGAATTTGTCCCTTCTCCGTTTCTTCTTCAGAGAGTCTTTCTCCCCCACAGTTCCCAGTTTGGTCTCAGTTTATTCCCTCTGCCCCAGAAATATTTCCTACACTACAGTGGCAGCTTTCCCTGCTACTGAAGGTAGAGGCTTTAGTCCGTCTCTATTTTCAGGGTCTGTGTGGTTTGTGTACAGATTGAAAATGAAGCTTCTGCTTTTCTGACAAGGGAGGTTTTTGCCATCTCTAAGCTCTCATTAGGACAGGTGTACTTCCCTCATCAGGCCTTTCACCTGACCCAGTCTTCCAGTGGGTTGTGTTTGTTCCTTTCGTGCTCAGACAGAGCTATCGCCTGAGGCAATCACCCCTTAGGGCTACACTCCCTCCTCTCACCAGAGTCAGTTGAAACAAAGTTTTTTTTTTCAGAAAGATGCTTTCTCTGAAAGAAAAAATACCTTTACTCCTGGATAGTTCTCCGTTCTGCCCTGGCTGGGCTCTTTTCCCAGACAGTATTCCTGACTTGGCAGTCCAACTGTATCAGACACAGTTCAGCTTTATTGCTTTCACAGAAAGGTCCTTTCTCTGATAGGAAAACTTTGCTCAGATTTCTTTTTTGCAGCTGTGGACACTGTGTAGCCCCACCTAACAACCCGGGACTTGCAGGAAAGTGGGCAACTGTGCCCTTCCTGCTGGCTTTAGCTTTGTTTGTTCATTAGCAGTTTTCCCCTGAGTCCTGCACCTTCCTGCCTCAGCTGTGCTCTCCAGAAAGTTGTTTACAACTGCAGGAACCCTAGTATCCCTGAAATCCACTCCAACCGAGACACGCTGGCCAGTCGCCTCTGGGTTGTTAGTCAGAAGCAACGACTTCAAGGGATCTTTGTGTTAGGGCAATTAGGAGCACCCTTTCATTCAACAAGTGCTCACTCAGAAACAAAACCCTTGATGCCTCAGCTCAGCTGTAACTGAAAGGCTTGGCTTTTTTGCTTTTCCCAGTAAACAGTTTCCTGCCTTATTGGGCTCTTTATGGCTCTTCACCCACACTCTCCCAAGCGTTTCCCTCAGGGTACTCTGACCCACTGTCTTTTACTAGCGTAAAGAGACAGAGCTTAGAGGTTTTTTAAAGCTTGAAAGAAAGAACTTAGAGAGGTTTAGCTGTCTTAAGAGGTTTGTTGTTTTCTCTTAAAGCTAATCACAGGTGATTCCCATACTAATATTTTCAGGTGATTCTAATTTTTGTCCTTCTGAGAGAAAGTTAAAGGCTTTAGTTTTTAAGCTTTTTAAGAGAGCTTTTGGTTTGAGAGAGAAAGATTAAGGCTTTTTAGAGATTTTTTTTCCAAACTTTCCAAGTTTTTTAGTTTAAGAGAAAGATTTTTCTGAAGAGAAAGACCAACTTTTCCCAAAACTTCTGAACTTTAATTTTTTTGGCTTCTTACACTTGCATTTTTGCCTCGGGGGAAATCACTTTCTCTTGCTACTTAGAGAAATGAAATGCTACTTAGCATTTCAACTGTCCCTAGGCCAAAAAGCTTCCATAGGAATCTTTTTTCTGCCCGATAAGCTCAAAGAAAGTATTTCCCCCAGTTTGCATATAAAGCCCCCAAAGTTAGAAAATTGAACAGTTTTTCTATCTAGTTGCCTTACTTATCTTAAATTTTTTCTACACGATGTTACACTTCTAAGTTTTTCCTACACTGTATTACTGCACTATACCTTATACTTATTTTTCACAGATAGAAATTGAGAAAGAGACAGAAGATAGAAATTTTGATAGAGGAGATTTTTGCACTGCAACATCGGACATCCAGTCCATTTTTTCCTTTTCTCTCGAGGATAAACCCCCCTGCCATATGTATTCCATTGCAACACCAGACATGTCCCTTTTTTTTTCCACTGGCAAAGATTAACTTGCACTTTTGCCAAAACTCTGTAATAAAATTAAACATTGCTATTATTTTCCTTTGTCTTTAGTCCCTATTACTTTGTCTTTAGTCCCTGTTCATTTGTCTTTAGTCCCCCGCCCCTTTTTTTTTTCTTTAGTCCCTGCTCATGGTGCCATTCTGTGGGGGCATTTACCCACCAACCCTACAGTTCCCCAGAGTTTTCTTGAGTGCAAGCAGCAGGAAATATTAGATAGATGGATTTAGATTGTGGAGATAAACAGATAGAAAATACAGGATAGCCTCAAGAGGGCCTGGAACTTATTCCAACGGGCCCTGTCTCTGCTCTAAGGTATTTATAGAAACGCCAAGGAGTAGAATAGAATCTCCTCTTTGTATCTTTTTAGGAGCAATTTGTAATCCCCAACAAGGCAAAATTTTCTTTACATCTTCAAACATTCTTTCTAAAGTATCTGCATTTGAGTTGGCTAGTAAAATATTGTCCTTTTTTTATTTTAAACAAAAAAGGGGGAATGTGATATTTTATTTGTGCACCCCAATAAAGATTATCTGGGGATCAAAGGAAAAAAACAGCCACTATATTAAACATAGAGGTCAGGCAGTGGTAGCACACACCTTTAATCCCAGCACTAATTAACCATAGAGATCTATACAGACAGACAGGAAGTGATAGAGCTGGGCGGAAAAAGGAAGTGATGTAGCTGGGCAGAGAGAGGAAGGAAGATGGCAGGGCACCAACAGGTCTATAGGTGTGAGTATACAGGAAGTAGATCTCTCTTTGGCTGAGGATTTCCTAGAGGTAAGATGTGGCTGGCTTGCTCTCTGATCTTTCAGCTTTCACCCCAATACCTGCCCCAGGTTTTTTTTAATAAGACCTTTTAAGATTTGTGTTACATATACATATGCAAATGAAAAAACATCAAATATATATTGTGCCATGGAATAAAAAGAAATTAGCATGTTATGTGTTATACATAATGTACATATTTATATACATGTTATATATTATATACCAATAAACTGTATTAGTAATGTCTATTAGGATAATCCTCTGAATGATAGGCTTAAAGATGAATAAAACTGAACCTTTCTAGCAACTGAAATTTCTCTCAAGGTAAAAGTAATTCATATAATATAATTAAAGATGAAAATAACACAATAAAGCTGGGTGTGGTGGTACATACTTTTAACCACACTTGGGAGGCAGAGGCAGATGGATCCTGTGTGTTCAAAAGTATCTTGATTTATGTAGAGAGTTCCAGGCCTACCAGGGTTTCAAATACACAATCTTCAAATAGTTACCAATTTGAAGATTGTGTATTTGGTAACTATTGAGACCATGTCCTCCCAAAATTTGTAATAGTTTTTGCATAAAAAGAAACAACTAAGCCATATCAGGTTGGGAATGAGTTGAAAGTTAATGGTGACTGGTTACCACAGACTGCATGCTATTTATTTAGATATGTATCCTAAGCTGGCATCTAGATTCATAAGGATATATCATCTGATGGCTTTTTCCCCTATGTGTATGTATAAAGATTTCCCTCTAGAGTGCCCATCACTTCCCATGATCCACAATGGACACCACACAGGACAGCATGTTGGCCAGTTTGTTGCAGGGTTGTCTGTGACATACAGTTGTGATCCTGGTTATTTGCTTATTGGACAAAAGACAATTAAGTGCTTATCTTCAGGAGACTGGGATGGTGTCATCCCCACATGTAAAGGTACCTTAAATTTACTATCTACTGGGGCTGGTCCGATATTTTCCACAATTTATTTCTTATTCTTGTCATTTTTTTCCTAGAGGCCAAGTGTGAACCTCCAGGACAGTTTCTCAATGGGCAGATAAAAGAGCCTCTGAGTCTTCAGGTTGGCAAAACTGTGTACTATTCCTGTAATGAAGGGTGAGTGTCAGGAGGGTCTTTAAAGTTTAAAGCGCTTAGATTATATGTGACTGCTGTGAACTATAAAGCCTATAGAGGGAAGAACATGGATGATTCTGGATGTTATTCAGGAATTATCTGGAATGAGGTAGTAAAAGGGAATACTAATAAAAGAGTAACTGTAGAGATTAAGTGGACTTCTAGATTTGAAGTCAAGCTTACCAGTTTTTCCAGCACAAACTGCTTAATAGTACTAAATTCCAACCCCGGTCTCCAGGTACCGATTACAAGGACAACCTTCTAGTCAGTGTGTAATTGTTGAACAGAAAGCCATTTGGACCAAGAAGCCAGTATGTAAAGGTAGGTAAGATAATGGTGGTTTGTAAGGAAATACAGGGGTCCACACACGCTGCATCCTTGGCTTTCCTATAAGCATGTCCTTTTTCCTATAAGCATGCATTTGTGTGTGTGTGTGTGTGTGTGTGTGTGTGTGTGTGTGTGTGTGTGTGATCACAGCAAAAAACAAAAAACAAACTAGAAATCTTATGAGTCTGGTCCGCACTGCAACGTCCTTCAATTGACTTTTTACACTATTTCCTTAAGTCAAATGAAACAAGCAGTGCTGTAGGATGGTCTGTATGTCAAATTACTCTGATTGGTCAATAAATAAAACACTGATTGGCCAGTGGCTAGGCAGGAAGTATAGGTGGGACTAACAGAGAGGAGAAAAGAACAGGAAGGTGGAAGGAGACACTGCCAGCCACCGCCAGGACAAGCAGCATGTAAAGATGCCGGTAAGCCATGAGCCACGTGGCAAGGTATAGATTTATAGAAATGGATTAATTTAAGATATAAGAACAGTTAGTAAGAAGCCTGCCATGGCCATACAGTTTGTAAGCAATATAAGTCTCTGTGTTTACTTGGTTGGGTCTGAGCGGCTGTGGGACTGGCAGGTGAGAGAGATTTGTCCTGACTGTGGGCCAAGCAGGAAAACTCTAGCTACAAAGCAGCTTTCTTTTTCTCAAAGACACAGGCTCTTGGTGAGGGAATTTGAGCTATGTACATAAAGAAGATTGTGTATTTGGTAACTAGAACTAATAAATCATCAAAGGAGACATACTCAAAAATAAAGTTTTAAAATCACATTTGTAATAATATTGCATTAGCCTACTGAATGACTAATTGTAGATTCAGAAATCACTGTTCTTTACCTTTTCTAGAAATTCTCTGTCCACCACCTCCACCTGTTCTTAATGGAAGACATACAGGCAGCTTTTCAGCAAATGTACCATATGGAAGCACAGTTACCTACACCTGTGACCCAAGCCCAGAGAAAGGAGTGAACTTCATTCTTGTTGGAGAGAAGACTATCAATTGTACCAGCAACAGTAATAAGAGTGGGATCTGGAGTGGCCCTGCTCCACATTGTGAACTTTCAACTTCTGAAGTTCAATGTCTGCAACCCCAGATAGACAGAGGGCAAATATCTATTTTGAAAGATAGATATTCATATAATGACACTGTGACATTGTCTTGTGAATCTGACTTCAACTTGAAGGGCAGCAGGAGAATTCGATGCAATGCCCAGGGCACATGGGAGCCATCGGTACCAGTGTGTGAAAAGGGTGGGTGCTTAATAATCAGAAGAGGAATCATTTCAAAAATTTAGAGGAAGGGCCTATGGACTTTACACAGGGCCCTTTGTAGTACTTATACCTTCAGTCATACGATAGTGGATATAAATTATAAAGAAGGCTTTCTTAGCACTCCCTCAACTACTATGGAAAATGCACTAGAATTTCTAAGTTGTCCATTTCTTTAGGAAATATGAGAGCAAAAATACTTGTTTGTCTTAACAGTGATTTTTTAAAGGAAAGTCACCAAAGCTTTCACCTGGGGGTATATTAAAATCTTCCATAAAGTCTTCTAAGATAATTCCTTCAGAAGGGAAAAACTGGTGTAATGGCACATGCCAAAAGATGCTGTAACTGAGGAGAATGATATAAGAAGGTTGTGATTTTGAGATCAGCTTGGGGTACATAGTAAAATCCTATCTTTAAAAAAAAGTAAAAGGAAGAAAAAGAGAGAGTGGGGATGAGGGACAGGAGGTGAGTTATAGCAAGCAGAAGCCAACTAGATCAGTGGCAGCCTGAGTACAGAAAAGAAAATATGATTGAGAAATGATAACCTGAAATTATCTAAGGACTGCAAAATACCCTCTGTTCCAGACAGCTGCCATAATAATGGGGTTATCATATTAATTTTTACTTCTTTGGCTCAGTTTCTATTTTGCACTCTAAAAATGTTTCATCATATCCATTTTTTTTTTAGAATGTCAAGCTCCTCCTAAAATCATCAATGGGCAAAAAGAAGACAGGCAGTTCCTCAACTTTGACCCTGGAACATCCATAAGATACAGCTGTGACCCTGGCTATTTACTGGTGGGAGAGGACACTATACACTGTACTCCTGAGGGGAAGTGGACACCCACTGCCCCCCAGTGCAAAGGTACTACACTACAACTGCAGATATTTTGCCTTAGATTGTCTTATGTTGTTACTCATCCTTATCTTTTTTCTTAGTTGCAGAGTGTAAGCCAGTAGGACCACATCTCTTTAAGAGGCCTCAGAATCAGTTTATTAGGACAGCTATTAATTCTTCTTGTGATGAAGGGTGAGTTAAGCATGTCTCATCCTGAATGAGGTCTGTCTTATCAGCACCCACTGCAAACTGTTCATCTTAAAGGTCTTCCCTTGTCCTGTGCTCATGGATTGTTTATCACAATGTTTTTCCATGCATGGGAACTACAAAATAGATGGATGTACAGAAGTTGGCTGTATTTTTTTTTCTGTTGCATCTGTCCTAAAATTTGTCAGTCTATCTCTGGAGCCCATAGTGCTTGCTTAGCTTATTGGTAATCACATGGCCAAATGATATGACTCTTTTTCTCCAGGTCCCAGCTAAGTGAGAGTGCTTACCAGCTGTGTCAAGGTACAATTCCTTGGTTTATAGAGATTCGTCTTTGTAAAGGTGAGTAACAAAATTGACAGAGGACTTAAAGTGGTATAAGATGGATGAGTGTCCTATTTTAGACTATGTTATGGGAATTAGCATATTATTTTGTCAAGTTTTATGGCTATTTTGCCATCTTGCTTCTGTCACCTCTTTCTACTTTAATCAATCAAATTCCATGTACTTAGTTACCAAGTTTATGTTGTGGGTTAGGATTATCGAATATAGCAAGTTATAACTATCTAAGCCACTATCCATACTTTGGGTTACACCAAGGTTTAGTGAACAGATTAGGAGATTGGTGTCAAATATGAACTCAAATTCTGTTCCTTCTGTCTAATACCTGTATGACCTTTGGCAACATATATGACTTGCAGAAACTCTAGTTTCATCTGTAAAAGTATCACCAAATTGCAGGTTTCCATTATTAGAATAAAATGGTACTGTACCTACCTTCTGGATGATGAAACTTCCTATTGTAAAGTAGGTGCTCAATCAACAATACCTGTCCTTAGTCAGCCATATAGCTATTGTAATAGGATATACTCCAAAAGTATGATTCTATCACTTGTACTTTTTATTCTCATATTAACTGTGATAAAATAATTATTAATTTAATTAACAAGTGAATATTGGGTCTTATTATGTCATAATATGTTCATTTTCAATACCAATCTTATTTTCAGTGAAATCCGTTTAAATCAAATTTTATATAAACAATAACGTTTGATATAACTCACAACATGAGCATCCACACCTTCCAGAGAAACATGGTCAGAACTGCTGCACTTCTAACCCTGGGTCAGATATCTACAGTATCTTTTTATGTCTCCAGAAATCACCTGTCCACCACCTCCTATTATCCAAAATGGGACACATACAGGGAGTCCCTCAGAAGATGTCCCATATGGAACTGTGGTCACCTATATGTGTTATCCCGGGCCAGAGGAAGGAGTGCAATTCAACCTCATTGGGGAACGCACTATCCGCTGTACAAGTGACAACAGAGGAAGAGGATCCTGGAGTGGCCCTGCTCCTCTCTGTCAACTTTCTCTCCCTGCTGTTCAGTGCTCAGATGTCCATGTGGCAAATGGATATAAGCTCACTGTCAATAGTGCCCCATATTTCTACAATGATAGTGTGACATTCAAGTGTAATAGTGGATACATTTTGAATGGAAGTAGCCAGATTCGTTGTAAAGCCAATAACACCTGGGATCCTGAAATACCACTTTGTGAAAAAGGTAAGAAGCCAGACCCAATAGGAATTTTAAATGGTATTTACTTATTTACATTTTTCTTTTCTGTTTTTTAATTGAAGGACTGGAGATGAAACTCAGGGCCTTGCACAATTAGGCAAGTATAAGCTATAGCTACAGCCTCTATAGTTTAGTCTTACTTATTATTTCCTACTCAAAACAAGTCTTTCATTTTTTATTTAAAAAAAGGCAAAAGAGACACAGATTTCCTTCATATTTCCTCCATAACACAGAAAGCTATACATTGTTGTATTGTGATCGTTGCATGAGTATACCCTTGGATTTGTAACATATTCAAGGTATATGATGAGAAGAGCTTTTAAAGAAGCCTCAAAACAAAAAGAAAGATAACTTAGCAACTAAAGGAACATTCACACACATCACAGTCAGGACTTCACAGTCCTGAAGACAGACAGTGGATAGATTTGTTTCATACAGCATGAATCCAGGATCACAAGTATAGCCACAGAACAGAAAGCATTCTATGATGGATGAGAACTTCCGGAACCATGCCTTCAAAGTTTCAGATGGGCACCAGCTGTTGTTTTTCTTACAGTTCTGGAATAGAATGCTGTTGTTGGTGTTTGTGTGGGAAGTTCACTCTCCAGGCCACTACTCTCTTAGGCACCACTGTGGTTGGTACACATGTAGAAATATGCTCTTCTGTCTCTGGGATAATGTGAACATGCTTATGACCCTTACTACAAGTTATGGGAAACAAATCCACCCATTGCCTTCAGGACAATAGAGTCTTGCCTATAATGTCAAGATTCTTTTGGTTCCTGAGTCATCTTTCTTTTTACTATGAGGAACCTAAAAGCAATCGCAACTTTGTTCCCCTAGAAGGATGTGAGCCTGTGAGAGAACTTCATGACCTTCCAGATGATTCTCATGTAAAACTAGTGAATACTGCCTGTGAACATGGGTGAGTGTTAAGTTGTTCATTCTAAAAAAGAATGCCCACCTTGTATTTTGTATTAACTATACCCACAGCTTGTCTTGGTAAAACCCTTTGGGGATTCCTCATGCTCCTACACACAATGGTCTAACTAGTAGGTGTAACACAAATCTTGAAAGGTCTTATAATAAAAAACTCAGAGCCAAATATTGGGATGAAAGCTGAAAGATCAGAGAAACAGAACAGCCAGCCACAAGTTCTTACTTCTACGAAATCCTCAGTCTAAAGAGAGTGAGTTCCTGTTTCCTCATGCCTTATATACCTTTTTCTGCCCTGCCATCTTACTTCCTGGGATTAAAAGCATATGTGTTTCCCAAGCAAAGACATGATATCTCAAGTGTTGGGATTAAAGGTGTGTGCCACCATGCCTGGCTCTGTTCCCAGTGTGGCCTTGAACTCACAGAGATCCAGACGATCTCTCTCCCAAGTGATAGGATTAGGGGTATGTGCCATCACTGTCTGGCCTCTATGTCTCTAATCTAGTGGCTGGCTCTGTCCTCTGATCCCCAGATAAGTTTATTGGGGTGTACAATATATCACCACAAGTAGGTCCTGTCTTCTTTTCTGACATGGGAAGGGCTTTGCTGAGAGTTTCTTATGTAGAAATAGTTTTCTGATTTGGAGGACCAAGAGTTTAAGTTTCTTTGTGCCAAAGCTGTCATTTAGAAGTACCTGTATAGTTGTACAGTCTTTGTTGCAGAGGTGAAATATTGAGAATAAATGTAGTATAACATCTTTTTCTAGGTACCAGTTGACTGGACATACTTATGAGAAGTGTCAAAATGCTGAGAAGGGGACTTGGTTCCAAAAGATTGCAGTTTGTAAAGGTAAATTATGGACATGGGGGAAGACAACCATGGATTAGGGAGTTAGAAAAGGATAATCAATTAGTGGAGAGTAAGTTTACAACTTCTTTAATAGCTTATACTTCTCCTTGCTATGTATAAGATATGGAAAATCTTTTAGTTTTGACCAACACTGGCACTGAGAAGCAATTTGCCAAATAGGAATGAGTATTTACCATATGTATATGAATATAAATGTGTATATATATTCTAATTTTACTAAATAGAAAAATATGTGGGGTATTTCTGGGATATAGGAACACAGCTGTATTTCTTTATACTTTATTTTCTGAATTTTTTGGAATGAATCTGTACATAAATTGATAAAGCATGTTCTAATTTCCAAATTTTAATTAATTTTCTATTCATATAAATTATAAGGCACTTGTATTGTGTTGTTTATATTGGGATGAAGACTCAAATTCTCTAAATCTCTTCTGCAGTTATTCTCTGTCAACCTCCACCAATGGTCAAAAATGGGAAGCACACAGGCATGACGGCAAAGCACTTCCTGTATGGAAATGAAGTCTTTTATGAATGTGATCCAGGGTTTGATCTTCAGGGAGAGAAAAGTCTGCAGTGCAGAAATGGTCCTAAAGGACATGGATCTTGGAGTGGACCTCCACCAAAGTGCTCAAAATCTTCTCCTCCAAATCATTGCCCTGATCCGGAAGTCAAGCATGGATACAAACTCAATAAAACTCATTCTGCATATTCCCATAATGACACAGTACATGTTGCCTGCAATCCTGGATTCATCATGAATGGCAGCCACTTGATAAGGTGTCATACCAATAACACATGGGTGCCAGGTGTACCAACTTGTATCAAAAAAGGTAAGCCATTTTCATGGATAAAACGTGAAATGTTTTACAAAGTAAAGAAGGCTTTTGAGTATGTATTCTACCTAAAGGAAATCATCTAAAAGCTAAAGCATTTAGTGTTTTATAAGATGAACTGCCTTTTCCTATCTCCTCGCTTGATTCTTTTTTCTCTTTCCTTTATACAGAGTAAGAGCACCTGAAATTATGATTAATTTATATATCAATCAATTTCTAATTTATTCATTCTCATGAATTTAGTTGGAAAAGTGGGCACAGTTTTTGGCAAATACTTGACAAAAGTGCTGTTTGAAATTTTTATATTTAAGGCTATTGTGCCATCCAGAAGGAGGATGTTGGGTGTTCTGAAGAATGAACAAACCCACTAAATTATCTCATAATTTTAGCTGTTATTTGACAGCTTGTTCCTGCTAGTGATTGTCCTAATCAGAGGCTGCCAGGTGCAGCCTCGTTAAATTAAGTTCCACAGAGGTGTGGTTTCACTTCCTTGTTCCTGGGCTTCTGTATGTGTGGTGCTTAGATTATAGCCTGTTTTCAACATAGAAGGAAGATAATAGAGCAATTAGTTGTAAACACTATTACTCTTGGACCAACTGAGGGAATATAATAGAATACCATAGGCTAATAAATTGTATTTGCAGATCACAGCTACATCTATTATAGCATCATAGCATCATATGTTCAACTCTTTTCTTCTAATCATATATGGTATAGAGAGTAAAAGCACACATTTGTCCAAACTTGAGAATTAACTAATTGGCTTGTTTCTCATTGCTTTTCTGTGTTGCCATTACCCTGGGATTGTGTTTTCTAAGTGTTATTCTGTGCTCAATTAAAAGTCTTTCCTTGTTGATCTCCAAGCTTTCTTAGGGTGTCCTTCTCCATCCACAATCCCCAATGGGAATTATACTGGTGGAAATATAATTCGATTTTCCCCTGGAATGTCAGTCATATACAGCTGTTACCCAGGTTACCTTTTAGCTGGAGAGGCACTTCTTCTCTGCACTCATGAAGGTACCTGGAGCCAACCTCCTCCTTATTGCAAAGGTATTTTGTCTGCTTTGTTGTTGTTCTTTCTAGCAAAGTAATTTGACCCAAATACATATGTTCAGTTAAGCATTTCAGCTTGAAATTGTTAGAGATCAATTCTATAATTTAATTGAGTACATTTCATAAATTATATTAATTTGGGATAATATATTAATCCCAAATCTTAAAATAAAAATAGCATTACTATATGGCTAATAATTATTTAGTTATTTATATGTAGAAAGTTGAAGTGATTTTTGTAATCTAAGCAATTAAGCAAAGGTTATAATCACTCTATTGTTAAAGTTTAGGTAGGAGTGCATTTGACAAAACATCAATAAAAATCACAATGTTCTTTTGATTCTGTTTCCTTACTTGGTAGTGAGTTGATGGGCAATTTTTTCTATTGATTATTTGGGAATCTCACATCATGCACCTTGATTGCACTCACCTCCCAATCTCCTCACGTTCACACCCCTCCACTGTGACCTCTCCCTCCACAAAAGAAAAAAAAATCCATTTTGTGTTGTTCGTATACTCACTGGAACATGGTCAAATTCCTAGTGGCCAGCCACCCAAGTGAGGATAACTCTTTCTCCACCTGCATCTGGCACCAGAAGCCATCAACTGAGGAGAGCTGTGTGTTGGCCTGAGAAGGGAGGGGCCAGCTCTCCAATGCTCACTCTACAGCCTATGGTGCAGGGACAGCTCTCCTGCACCCACCACCATTGTGTGTTGGCAGGTGAGGGGTGGAGCCAGCTCTCCCACAATACAATTTTTTATAATTTTTTACACATTTTATACAGTAATTATTACCAACAACGTGTATGAAACAAGAATAATAAGTCAGTATATAATATTGCTGAGGATTCTACTATATGCCAGATGCTGTGCGTTGCTTCCATTCTTATCTCATTTAATGTTCACGAAACCCCTAAGAGAGTTGTACCATTGTTATTCCTGCTTTGTAGATAAGGTTCCAATGTCTCAGAGAGATTTGTGACTTACTCAGATTCATACAACTAGCAGTGAGGATCAAGTCCAAGGTCTTATCAGGCATGTTTCTAATTTTCATATTGTGAAATGATGTTATAATTTACAAAATTCACGTTCAAGACCCGTGCAATTGGGGCAAAAGACAGCTCAGTAGTTAAGAGTGCAGGCTATTCTTCTACAGGACCCAAGTTCAGTTCCACCTACACAGGGTGACTTACAGCCACATATAACAAGATCCAGAGAATCCAATGCAGAAAAAGAGGATTTTTCTGGCTTCTGAAGGCACCTGCACACATACTCTGTATTTATGCACGTGCACACACACACACACACACACACACACACACACACACACAGAGAGAGAGAGAGAGAGACAGAGACAGAGACAGAGACAGAGAGAGAATGAGAGAGAGAGAGAAATCCTAAAAAAAGAAATGTACAAATAAGTTGCCAAAAATATCACAAAAAATCATAATATTCTAAATATGTTTAAGATTTTGGGTCACATTCATAGCTATCCTAGGCTGAATGTGGCCACCTGTGGCCTGCAGGCTCCAAGCTGAACACTATTGGCTCACATGCTCAAAATATTAAAGAAGAAATGAAAATGCATATTCATGTATGAAGAATTAGAGAATAAGATTAGAAATCAAGAAGGAACGGAAATTTGAAACAAATTAATATTATATGTTTAGCCTTTAGTATTCTCTAAGAAGCCATTAGAATTATTTAAACACTGTTAGCACAGACACACAAACAGAAAACAACCCAGCTTAAGTTCCTAAGTAGATTGTTGAAAAATAGACAATAAAGACTGCACAGAGTATTGCCTTATTATGCTATCCAATGAAACTTTGCTTACTGATAATGAAATAAGTTGATTTCATAATCTTTCTAATAAGGACAGCTTCTACATAGCTGGTAATAGGACAAATCATGACTATGTATTAGTAAGATTTCTTTAATTGCAGAGGTAAACTGTAGCTTCCCTGAGGATACAAATGGAATCCAGAAGGGACTCCAGCTTGGGAAAATGTATCGATATGGAGCTACTGTGACTTTGGAATGTGAAGATGGGTATACCTTAGAGGGCAGTCCTCAGAGCCAGTGCCAGGATGACCACCAGTGGAACCCTCCCCTGGCTATCTGCAAATACCGTAAGTGCAAGTGCCTCATTGCTATTTGCATGTGGCCTGTGTAGGAAGGAAATGGAGTGTCTATCAGTGTAGGAGAGTCCCAGGGCTTTGACATAGTGAACAGTGATGTGACAGCAGATTAACTGAAAGGCAGCAGTCACTATAAAGAAAAATATAGTTGAAGGTGGGCACATCATTTAAAGAGGGGCACAATAGTCTAAAAGGAGCCAAAATGTAAAACTCACAGCCTTCTATTTTGAAAGAAACTTCTGTCAGACTTCTCTCCTGGCTGATTTTTAAGTGCTTACCAACTTGAGAGGTGTTCCAAAAACACGTCAACTAAACTGTTATAGCAGTTCATATTTTTATTTGATCTCAAAAATCACTAACTATAAAGCTGAATGTATTGATCAACTACCACAACTTAACTAATTAAAGTGGGAAGATATCCATTGAATTTTGACATAATAAAAGAGTAGATATAACTTGGGGAACCAATACCTATATCATAAGTAGACTAAATGGGAGCTAAGCGTCAACTTCTGGGACATTGCAAAATGTAATGGTATCTAGAAAACATTGACTTCTACAACTAGACTGATGTTTCATGACTTTTTTTTAATTCTTTTTAGGGTCAACTATTCCTCTTATTTGTGGTGAGTTCTCTTAAATACTTGGAGAAAAGTTCTTAAATTTTTTTGTAAATATATATAATTATGTTTTACATTCTACACATTAATATGTTTCATTTTATTCATTGGGTCTGATGTTTTTTCATGTTTTAAAAGTATTTTAATGTTCTTGGTGCATTATAAAATGTCCATCTAGGTTAGAGTTGAAAATGTATTCAAGGTTTTTAAATTGAAAGTCTCATTTCATTTGTTCTTGGTATTTGGTACAATTGAAATAAGTAATCTTATTCTGCTATAGCAAAGTATACTTCATAACTAAGGGTCAAATGTTATTATACAAAATCATGGGATTCTGGTGTCCTTCCTATGTTCCTAATTACACCCTAGAGACAAGATTATTTGCCAGTGAAACTGAAAAGAATAGAAAAAACTTGACTGGAGCTAACTGGTCCATATGCCTGGTGCTGCAGACAAAACATGGACTAGATACAACTAGAAAAACTTAAAGAGCCGGGCGTTGGTGGCGCACGCCTTTAATCCCAGCACTCGGGAGGCAGAGCCAGGCAGATCTCTGTGAGTTCGAGGCCAGCCTGGGCTACCAAGTGAGTTCCAGGAAAGGCGCAAAGCTACACAGAGAAACCCTGTCTCGAAACCCCCCCCCCAAAAAAAACACTTAAAGCTCAATTATGATTATTCAGTAATTCAGTGTTTATGGTTAAGAAAATGTATTAGAAAATCACATTAGCAACTTCTGTACCATTAGGAGCAAGCCCTACAATCAGTTCCTAGTCATACATGTCATTTTTTTCTAGCATTAAACATTCATTTTTTTCCCCTTCAGGTGTTTCTGCAGGCTCAGTAGTTATCATTTTGGTTGTTGTCGTCTTCTGTATGATGTTAAAACATAGAGAACGGTAAGTTCAAATGAATGCTTGACCAATATGTACTACATATTTAGTTTGTCTCCAACTAAACAAAACACAACTTATATGAACTGAAATTACAATGTGATCACTAGAGTAAAGTACTTTGCGGTATAGAGGGCAGACTTCTCAATAGGAACTTAAAAGATACCCAATACTCATCTTAATTTGTAAAAATCAAATTTAAAAAATCCAGGAGGGGCTGGAGAGATGGCTCAGCGGTTAAGAGCACTGGCTGCTCTTCCAGAGGTCCTGAGTTCAATCCCAGCAACCACATGGTGGCTTACAACCATGTGTAATGAGATCTAGCACCCTCTTCTGGCCTGCAGGGATACATGCAGACAGAATACTGTATACATAATAAATAAATAAATCTTTAAAAAAAATAAATTAAAAAAAAATTAAAAATCCAGGAAATAGCACAAAAAACCCAAACAAACAAACATCCAATGATAACATCTGAAGATATTTTGAAATATTCTGTTTCATGGTTCTCCTGTATTCTTTCTTTTTTTGTTGTTTTGTAAACTTTCATATAGCCTTTTGTCTAATTTCCTTTAGTTTATATAAAACTTTTTCATAATTATTATCCTTCTGAAATATAAAAGTAAATATATTGGTTCTAAAATTAAATGATTTATATAGAAAATACACCATTTATTCTTCTGCACTACTACTGATGTCTTTAAAGCCCAATGTTAAAGAATGTCAGGGATTTTCTGAAAATGCATCTTGCATTGCTCTGTCTAGCATATATACACATGATTTTGTAAAAATTTTGCAAGTGATGATAGAGAAATAGGAGGCATATGAAAAGATGATGATCATGTCTGTTCATTGGTGATACAGTAACTGTTAGTTGCCTTTTATATTAGCACCACACTAGACTATCAAGACATAAGCTTTGACATGAAGAAGGTCACAGTCTGGTAAAAGAGGACAAGCTTGAAATTCAACAAGTACCATGATGTTGCCATAGTTAATTATATAGTATTTGGTGGGGACACAAAGCAATGGTTAATATTTGATAGTTTTATTTGAATAGTGAAAAAACCGTTTCAAATGAACCCATAGATAGTGAAAACAAAGAGAGAATGTGTTGTAGGTAGAATGAAGAGTTTCATAACGGACCAGAGGCTTGGCTTCCCATCATGAACTTTGAGAACCACACATATAATTGGATATGACTGGAAATAGTGTATGTGACAATTAAGATGGGATAGGTTTAGGTACAGATGTGACATAAAAGCCCTCTGACACTTGAATCTTGTGGAAACTACAGTAAATTGGTATATGCAAAGGATATCTTTCAAAAAGCACATAAAATAGGTATCAACCTGGAAAGATACGCAGATGAAGATTTGCCAAGTATCAGGTAATTTTGAGCTGGGGAAGCCGAAGTCATGCTAGCCCAAATATCACACACACACACACACACACACACACACACACACACACACACTCACACTCACCAAAAATACAACAAAGTATTTCCAGAAAAAAATACTTTAGCATACTAAGCCACTTGTATTTGTCAATTTCCCATGACACCAGTGCCATATGACACCAATGCCCACAGTTTCATGTCTACTCCAGGCATGAGACATGATGGGGTTACAATACCATCACATGATGATGGTATTATTGAACCTACATAAGACAGGTTTAGTCATGTTCTATAACTGGCATGCACTAGTAATTACCAGGATGGGTATCATACAACCTCAGATTTGAGAAGGACTTCAGAGTTCAGCACCACAATAGGACTGAGAAATACTACAAATTCCTATTTTTTTATGTAGGTTCAGAATACTTACAAGAATAAAATATGGCATTAAAGGAGCCTATTTTGATTTTTATTTGAGTTTTCCAAATGAGTTAGACTATAGTACGTTTTTTAAAAAACATTTTTTAATCCATAGAACTACCAATGTTCCACTCAGTAGGCATTGAGGAAAATCTAGCAAGGTCATGAGGAGTTGAATCATGAAGGAGCCTTGTTGCCATGACAAGGAACTGTGTGTACTGTAAGATCATTGCAAAGAAATAAGGTTCAGATTTGCGTTTCCAGAGCAAGGTCAGGGACAAGGGATCTGGAGCACTGGTAAACACCTTCGCTATGAAGAAAATAAATTTCCTGAACTTAGTGATTCATACTAGATGTGGAAAGAAAAATCACATAGAAAGACTCCAGGGAAAGGGATTCACTGAGGGAAGAGGGCAGGCTCTGAGAACACACAGTACACTGAGGTACCTGTGATGTAGAATTTAAAGGGATCTGGACTCAGGTAGGTAACAGACAGTGGAAGTCTGGAGATTACAAAGAACAAAAAAGGTAAAAGTAGGAATGAGAACAGACATCAAAGAGATAATATTTAGGAGTGGAAGGAAAAAACATAATCAGAGAAGGAACAAAGCTAGGAGAATGATATTTAGGGAATTCAAAAGAAAGAAAAACATCTAAAAGACAAATATTGGGCTGTCATTTACATGGCTTTCCTCACAGAAAAGAGATAATTTAACCAAAAGTAATTAAATTTTTAAATAAATAGAAAACGTGGTTCCTACATTTACTATCAGAACATTACATGTACAGGGAAGCTTGAAAAAATGGAAAATCCTAAAATAATTTATAATGTTCCTGTCTGCTTATGATCACTTATTAGCATGTTATATCATAGGGCACTATGTTCTATAGTCTCAATTGATATGAACAAAACAGGTATGTTTTAAAAAGTTCATAACACTTATTTCAATTCCATATTCTAAATTTACTTAAATTTATTTTCTACTAATTGAAATACAGTTAAGCTTTCATTGTTATGTAAATGAAAATAATAAGTTATTGAGGATCAGCTTCAAACTTGAACAATTACCAAACCTGTGAGTTATTTTCATGTACCCTTAAAATTGGGGCCTGTGGTGTTTAATATTTAAGAGAAAGAGATGAAATCACATATGAAAATACAATTTTGCTGGAATGGTAGAAAGCAGACAGCTAATCAATTCTCACCATAATCACAGTTGGTGAGTAAAGATTTGACTATTTTTCTTATGTCTCTCTTTTAGCAACTATTATACAAAGACAAGGCCTAAAGAAGGAGCTTTTCATTTAGAAACACAAGAAGTATATTCTGTTGATCCATACAACCCAGCAAGCTGATAACATGACAAGATGGTATATAATGAAACTGAAAGTCATTATTAATGTATATGTCAAAATTTTCTTTAATATTTTCTCATAGTGTTTCTTAAGCATTATCTTAAGTAAATATTGTTTGATATCAGTCTTTAATAGCCATGTATAATATTATTAACTTACCTACTTCATATTGCCAACTGAAGGTCTTAGTTTTAAAAACTTGTCTATTCAGTAAATATGTAACAAATGTGATTAACAAGATTATTAATTTTAAATTAATAATTTAATTTTAAATGACTAAGAATGAAATAAATTCAGACATTATGGCATGTGTTAATAATTCTAGCACTTGGGAAGTAGAAGAAAGATCAGGAATTAAAGGCCGGCCTAAGCTACATAGTGAATTTTGAGGGCAGGGTTGCGTGGATGAGTCCCTGTCTCAAAAGGGAGTGGGAGATAAGAATAAAATATTATTAAAGAGAAATAAACAGGGAAAGAGGATAGAGAAAAGAAAGTGAATACATAGAAAGTATTCACTAAGAAAATGGTATTTGTGCAAAGGCTGGAGAAAAGTAGGGAGCCAGCCAAGTAGCTACATAGAAGAAGAGGATTCGAGGAATATATAAACAAGAGCAAGTTCAAAGACTAAGGTCTTGCTGTGTTGACATAACAAGGTGGTTTGTGTGGCCTAGAGTGGATTGATCAAATAGGAAAAACATACTCAGAGAGGTACTTGGGAAGTAGCTGGATGACTAGATAGGGTGGGCTAGGTCATTCTAATAAGTTATTATTTTGAGATGGGAAGCACCACCTGAGTTTTAAGCAGAAGAATAACATAATCATCTTAACTGCTGGGTTAAGATGAGGCTATAGGAAGTTAAGGGTGGAAGAAGGAAATCAACAAGGAGGCTGATAAAATAATCCCGGCAAGAAACAACAGCCTGGCAAGAAGAGGCCATATTCTGCATGCATTTTTAAGATAATAACAAGAGGGCTAGATAATGGTTTGTATCTGGATTTAAAGGATCTGAAAGGTACCAATAATGATGCCAGGGATTTGGGACCTTAGCCACTGGAATGATAACGTTGCTATAAGGTGATTCAGAATGTGATAAGTAGACTAGGGAGAAATCAGTTCTGCTTCAGGGATGCTAAATGTGAGATATCTAATAAATAATCAAGTAAAAGTATCCAGAAGGCAGCTGACAAATTCACATTCCAAGCATCACAGATGATACTGAACATACAAATACATATATAAAAAAGATACTGAATCAGATCATCATAGAGTTTAAAGAGGCCACAGAAGAGAAAAAGCCCAAGTATCCAGCCTTATGGCTTCTAATGTGAGGAGCTGTAAAAGAAGGAAGACTAGCAAAAGAGGCAGCCTCTGATGCAAGAGATACCCAAGTGTGATGTGCAGTGGTACAGAGAGTTTAGGGAAGAGGGAAAGGACAACTATGAAATTGCTGTTGACAGCTTAAAAATGATAAGCAATGAAAATTGACCATTGGATTTAGCAGCACAAAATTTGTTGATGAACTTAACAAAAATAATTTTAGTAGAAATAAAGGAGAAAGAGGTTGGATTAACCTTAAGAGAAAATGAAAGAACAGAAAATGAAGTACCAACTATAGATAGCTGTGCTATCTCTAGGAGTTTTTCTATAATGGGTCAGATAATCACAGCAAAAATAAAGGAATGAGTTTTGAATAATTAATAGATGTGTCTATGCCACAGTTCCTATAAGCTGATGGAAGCAATCTAGTAGAAAGAGAAAAAAATAAAAACAAGGAAGTAATAAAGAATTTCTGGGCCAGAATTTTAGTGGAAGAGTTCCTCAGATGGGAATAAAGGTGCAGTCACAAAATGGAAACTATAACAAAACAGAAACAAGGAAGATGCTCCCATATTTTACGATGGCGAATGCACAGCCTTCTCCTTTAATGGTGTGGCTTGCAATGACTAGAAAGCGAACTGATTCAATGACAATAAGACTGGGGAAGGTTCTAGAAATTAAGAGAAAGGAGGAAATATTGAAGTTAGATATACGTAGAAGATTGAATGGTGAAAAGTACAGAAGGGTGAGCAAGCACTATTTATAATCTACCTAAGGTACCAGAAAAATGGGAGTGGACACTAGAAGGTATACTTTGCTGAGACTCTTTGATGCCGTATCTCACTGAGAAAGACTTCTCTACCATTTTGAAAGATAGCTATTGATAGCTCAAAAATGACAAGAAATGAAAATTGACCATTACACTTAGCAGCACAAAATTTGTTGATAAAATTGACAAGCCTTCTTCTTGTAGAATAACGGGGAAAGATGATAGTAAGCTAAAATAATAGTCCAGATAGAGAAACTAAAACTAAAATATTCTCTTGGCCTACGAATTCAGAATCAGGGTCTGGAAAAATGAATGATTCAGAGGTTAAGAGCACTTATTCCATTTGCAGAGGACCCAGGTTTAATTCCCAAAACCTTTATGGTGACTCACAATCAGTTGTGACTAAAGTTCTAGAATATCTGATGCCTTCTACTGATTTCTGTGAACTTTTGCAAACATGTAGTGTTCATGCATACAATGAGGCACACATTCATATGCATAAATTCTTTAAAAGAGAATTTAGGATCAGTTGTGGCTTTAAACGGATTCCTATATATTTGACAGATACTTTACATTTTTGGACTTACTTTATTAGGACAAAAAGACATACATATAATGGAGTAAGAATAAGTGTACAAAGAAACTATTGTAATATTTGAAGAGAAAAATTTTACTTGTGTAGCTGGAGATTTCTCCAGTCCCACCGGGGCCCATAGCCACTCAGACCCAAGTAAACACACAGAGACTTATATTACTTATAAACTGTATGGCCATGGCAGGCTTCTTGCTATCTAGTTTTTATATCTTAAATTAACACATTTCTATTAATCTATAAGTTGCCACATGACTTGTGGCTCACTGGTACTTTACATCTTACTTCTCATGGTGGTGGTAGCTGGCAGCATCTCCTGACTCAGCCTTCCACTTCCCAGAATTCTCCTCTCTATTTATCCCACCTATATTATACTTCCTGCCTGGCTACTGGCCAATCAGCATTTTATTTATCAACCAAATCAGAGCAACACATTCACAGCATACAGAGCTCTATCCACAGCATACTTGCTCCCAGGGAGTCTTAGCAAAGGAACATAAGAGAAAGGGAACATTGTATCAGAGGGATCCCACACTCAAAGTAAAGGAGCCAAAGAAAAGTTATTGTATTTGTTAGATAGACATTGATTTTTATTTTATTTGTATTTATCAGCATAAAATATAGTTGTGTGTTCCAGTTCATATTATCTGAAGTACTTCTTAATAGAATGATGTCATCTAATTGTTTAATGGTTGTAATTGTCAAATAGAGAGAATGTTGATGCTCTAGTCATATTATTTAAACTTGAGTTACATTATTCACAATGTTACCTACTCAGAAATTATCTGTTTCTTTGTCTCCTGGCTTGGAATTGCATTGGACATTGATAAGAAAGAAAGCACTTGAATATCAGTACATCTCTGAGAGGTTGTAGTATCAGTGAACTAATTTCATAAACTGTAATTTTTTATATGCAATTTACTCTCAAGCAGAACAGAGGTTTGTTTGATATTAAAGATGGGTTCACAGACATCGTTTAGAGAGGCCTCCTCTATGAATCTTTATTTGTGATCTGACTGAAGCCAGGCTGTGGGTATGCAAATGTAAATGATGCTGCAAGTATAAACTCATTCTTATATGTAGCCCCATCTTTTTGAAAGTGGCCTACACACTGTTACCATATGCTTTGGATTACAATGGAACTTTTAACATCTACCAGGGGTTGTCCAAACTGCCTGTGGGCCACATCAAGTCCAGGAAAGCTGTGAATATAGTCCAACACAAAATCAAATCTTACTTAAAATATCACGAGATTTTCTTTTGTTACTTTTATTCTGTAATTTGGCTGTATAGTTCTCAAGTGTAAATGTTTTAGATGACAATGCATGTTTGAAAAACCAAAAAGTTCAACGCTCCTGTATCTGAAATATTTCCTGCAGTTGTGATGAGCAAACCTACCTGGAAACACTGACTTTAACAGAAATTTCTTTCTCTGATTTGGCTAAGCATACTCACTTGGGTTAATATTTTTCTCATAATACTGTATATTCTTTGCCAATCCACAATCAATCTGTAACTCTAATTTGTAAGAGATTTAGGAACTATATAAGCTGATTTTTAATTCAAGCTTGGTTCATTTCTTTAGTATTTTTCTCATAAGCTTCAGCTTTTTTTATAAAATGCCATTTAGTGTAATATATTCACCAACCAAATAAACTGTATTAAAAAAATCTTACATGACTTTGTCTTTCTGAAGTCAATGATTTCCTAAATAAGATACACAATTCTAGGGTCTTAAGAGTTTATAATTTAAAAGTAATTCATTACAGAACACACAATTTGGTTGTTTTAACCAATGTCTCAATCCACAAATTTAGCTCCCTCATCCCCAAGATGTACATATTATTCAGGGAACAAGTTCCCTCAGTTCTCCCATTATACATTAGATCTACCCTCTAGACTACTGAGAAAAAAAACCTTCCTATCAATGACCAGGTTTCTATTTCATCTTCACCTAAAGAAGATGTGATGTTTACCATCGTGTGTGTGTGTGTAGAGGGCAGTTATGACTGTGGCTTTAAAAATCACATGTAGGGCTGGAAAGATGGCTCAGCTATTAAGAACACTTGCGGGTCTTCCAGAGGACCTGGCTATGATTCCTAGCACCAACACGGCAGCTCACAACTGTCTATAACTCCAGTTCCAGAGAATTAGAGAGCCTCTTCTGGAGACTATGGGCACTAGGCACATACAAGGTACACAGACATTCATGAATGCAAAATAGCCAGGCACAGGAAATAAAGTAATTAAAAAGAAAAAAACCTACAGGACCTGAAGACTAAGATTATTTCCTGAGGAATCTGTCCTAACTCCTATTCTCTTTTCCCTTACTGGCTTCACTCTCTGGAAAACACTCTCTAAACACTGGCAAAATATTTACTGACAAGGCCAAACCTACAACTTTAGCATTTCAGTACACATTGCTGCTGTGGTCAACAACTCCTTTAAAAAGTCCATTTAATAGTTCTGGTTTATCACCATAGTATAATATGCATGCAAACAAACCAGAGCAGAGAAATGAGTGGATGGTAAAACCTTCATTGTCTTCCCAGATTTAGAGTTTGGGATAGGAATAATCTACCTCAGTTGTTCTTAGGTGGAGTGGGGTTTCTAGAGTAATTATGGCAGTTAAAACTGGAGGAGGGAGCCGGGCGGTGGTGGCGCACGCCTTTAATCCCAGCACTCGGGAGGCAGAGCCAGGTGGATCTCTGTGAGTTCGAGGCCAGCCTGGGCTACCAAGTGAGTTCCAGGAAAGGAGCAAAGCTACACAGAGAAACCCTGTCTCGAAAAAACCAAAAAAAAAAAAAAAACTGGAGGAGGGAAATACTCCTGTTAACTAGTGGGTAGGGGCTAAAGCTGCAGCTAAATGTACTACAATTCACATTTAAGTCATTTATAATGAAATAGTAAATTGATTAAAGAACAGAGGGGATATCAAGCAAAATTACAAATTTTACCAAATGTGAGGGAACTCCCTTTGTGATCTGTTGCAGGATATTTGACCATACTCTGACACCCCAAGACTGTGTTAACAAAGTTAACCTTGAATCAGGGAGCAGAGCTAGAGACTAGCTGACCAGAATTAGCCATGGAGAAGCCAGGAATTTGGATAGAGAAGATGCACAGGAATGAATAGGGAGGGACTTAGAGATTTTGCAATCTTTTCTATCTGGGACGTGTGAAAAGAAGGTCAGCCAGTCACTCCTCTGTTTCTTTGGTCTATCTGGTTTTCACCCCATTATCTGACTCCTGAGTCTTTATTGATAATTGAGCAACTTAGCTAAACACAATATCCAGTGTCCAGTGTGTGGCACAAGGTCACATGCTAGCTTCTAAAGTTGCTAGTTCTTCCCACAACCACAGCCAATCCTCTGCTTGTTTCTCCCACCACCGACCACCAAACCTTTACCACAGGTTAGGGGTTTTGCCCTTCACAGCTCTCCTGTGTCTCCTCCTAGAGCCAACACCACATGACACCCATTCCTGCTACAATGCCCACTCAGGCTTCTGCTACTGCTAATCCTCTACATATGCACATGAGATACCACAACTTAGCCAGCCATTGCCTGCTCTGTCATCCAAGCACCCTCATGTCAGCATCCACCATACCTAGCCAGAGACCAGTTGTGGCAGGTCTATGGATTTATAGGTACTGTGAGATACAGATTGTGAGAGACAAGACACTGGGGGTGAACTAGAAAGGTAGGACTTGTGGTTAAGTGGAATAGTTGAGCTTATGGAGAGGATACAGTTACAGTGACAGCTCCGGGATATTCTATGGGCATTGGTGGCATTGTAGAGTAGAGGACAAGATCATAGGCAAAGATAAGAAACTATGAGGCCAAGTATGTGAAAAAACAAAACAAAACAAAAACGTTTCTATGACCTTTGAAGTTGCTGAGGACTAAGATAAGAGGAGCATTGGTGGAAGTGAATGTCAGCCAGGAGCTAAACCCATCAAGGACTGAGGGAAGAAAGCAGGTGCTAAGAGGGAAGCCCAAAACCATATGGGAATGAGGAGCCAACTCTGATAGCATTCAGTGTAAGGAAGTTGAGGAACTGAATCCATTTAACTGCACTATATCTTCTTCTTCCATACTCTTTTGAGAATAACTTAAATTCTAAGTAAGTCTTACAGTACTAATCCAAAGCGCTTCCAGGACTTCAGAGGAGAATCTGTTTATTTCTTCTACCTTATAGAGGCTGCTGGCATTTGCTCTCTGGAGGCAGTAACTCTGATCTCTGTTCTCACTATTCTCCATCTCTGATCTAGTACCGCCTTCTTATAAGGATCCTTGGGATTGTCAAACCCATCTTCATAGTCAGGATTACCTCTCCATTTCAACATTCTTGGTTTAATTTAATCAGCAAAGTCTTTCTGCCATATAAAGTACCACAGGTTCTGGAAACAGAATGTGGACATTTCTGTTCACATGCTCTATCTTGTAATCTTTGAATTCTTAATCCTGTTCCCTAAACTTGGCCTTCTTTATTTGTTATTTCAATAAGTACCACCATCCATTTCTAATTAGGGGGCTATTTCTTGATTCCTTCCTTCCTTCCTTCCTCCCTTCCTCCCTCCCTTCCTTCTTTTTCTTCCTTTCCTTTCCTCATCATCATTATTAAGAAAGGAACTGAAATCCAGTGTAAACCCTGTTAAATCCATTTCTGGGATCTTATTAATTGTTCACCTGTCATCAAATCTCACTTGGATGATGGCAAGGCCTGATCTCCCCCATTCATTATTGCACAGTCTTAATGTAGGCTGAATAGCATTGACTTTATATTTGTGAACAAAATCTTCTGAAAAGAAACTGCATCTGGCTGTGAAAGAAAACTCCTGAAAGGTATCTGTGTTTGCAGAGACTGATTGGCTAATTATAATTTCAATATTGTGGAGGGATTGCAATGTTGAAGTCCAGAGGTTAATTACCTTATCTTGTTTTGGACTTCTGAAATAGCCATTCTTTGCCCCCTGTAGATTAAACAATACAAACAAACAAAAAACCCAAAGCAAGCAAGCAAACAATAAGTAATCTTTTAGAATCTATTAACTTAGCAGGCAACTAGCTTCTACCAATCCAAAAGCTAATAAGGGTGCCGTCAGACAGCATCTTGAGCCTACGGAAAAACACATTAATGTACCCCCTTCTCTGATGTACTCACCAATGTATTTTAAACTTGACTTAAGACTTTATCTGCTCTGTAAAACCATAAAAACTTTGTGGAACTGCTTCCACGTTGGGACATGGAATTGGGAGTAACCTAATCATTGTTCCAGGGACATGCTCACTCAAAATGACTCCAGAATAAACTCTTATTCCCATTAAGATGAGAATTGTGGGTTTTGCGTCCATATCTGGTTAGCTCATTGCTTTAATTTTTGTTTCTGTGGCACGTTACATCTGAATTCATCACAAGGAGGTAAGTTCTTACTGTATACTACACTGGGCCTGCAACTGCTGGCTCACCCTTGATTAGGCTCCACCCTTTCGATTTCTGAA
>CABHPP010126275.1:0-11159 GCA_902168425.1 Peromyscus attwateri
CCTGGGCCTGGTTGCATCTACTAGGACCCAGCAATGTGGAATTGTGCAATTACCTTGCAGCTTGGCAAACTGCTTCCCATCTCCCCATCTCAGCATAGAAAGCTTTGGCTTGCCAGAAGTTATAGTGTGGTCCCTTGTAGGGATATGACAGCCCCACCCTGGGGGTGCTGGAACCTGCTTGCTATTATTTATTTTAGCATTATAGTGCGTGGGGTCCTGAGACTGAATTAGCCTCTCTTGCTTCTCTCGGGAGAAGCTGACCGCAAAGGGCCTGTAAAACCTGCCTGCCTCTCCTCTCCCACCTGCCTCCCTTGGTGCTGCCCTGCAACAGGATCTAAGAATAAAGCTGACCAAATGCAACAAGGGGCCCCAGGCAGTCTGTCTCTCTGCCCAGTGTCTTGTCTGGGCTCCCCTCGCCCGCATCTTTAGGCAAGCCCAGTCCCTGTTGCCTGGTAGCCCTTACAGAGACCTCCCAGGAGGCCTGGAGTCCTCCACTGTAAACTGCCACAGTCGGTATGTCTTGTCACAGTTCCTAGGTGCTCCTATGTGACTGCAACCTCTTCAGACTGGTCTGCTTAGAGTCCCTCCTGGATCAGACCTGGTATGTCCCTCCAGACATACCTCTGCCTCCAAGGGAATCAGTGTGCAGAGATGTGAGTAAACTTTCCCCTCTGGGCATTAATTTCATTACAGTCTCTGGAAGGTCAAGTGAAATGGAAAAATAAATGGGAAAACAAATAAAAAAACAAGCCAGGCAGTGGTGGCACACGTCTTTAATCCCAGCATTCAGGAGGCAAAGGCAGGCGGATCTCTGTGAGTTTGAGGCCAGTCTGGTCTGCAGAGTAAGTTCTAGCAGTCAGGGATACACAGAGAAAACCCTGTCTCAAAAAAACAAAACAAAACAAAACAAACAAACAAACAAACAAAAAAACAACCTATACACTACAGGGCTAGGACACGGAGACACATTTTAATAGCTGTACCTACTAAAGGCTGTAAATCAGTGCTTGTTAAAAACTGAAAAACACCCTTAGCTCCAGACTGTGATATTTCATGTGTGCGTCCATGTGACCCTCAGTTACGAATGCCCTGTTGAGATATACTCTTAAGGGTGGGGTTTGGTGGTAGACATGACTCTGCCCAGCAACCCCTTCAGCTCCAGAGGGATAGGAGTCACTGTGGCACCTTAATGACATCTCATGGGAGATGTGGACACTCTTGCAGTCACCAGCAGTTGGTGTGAAACCCACAGGTGGGCAGAGGGCTTCGCACCGCCCTGACCTTTTGGTTGTTTTGTTTTTTGAGACAAGGTCTCTCTATGTGGCCTTGGCCATCTTGAAACTCACTCTGTAGACCAAGCTAGCCTCAAAGTCACAGAGATTTGTCTGCCTCTGCCTCCCGAGTGTTGGGATTAAAGGTGTGCGCCACCACCACCACTGGCTCCATTCTGGCTCTTTTGGCACGGTTTCAGTGAAGCCCCAGAACTGGCTGCAGACGGCACCCAGCCAAGGCTGGACAGAAAGAAGGGTGTGTCTTGCTGAGACTAAGCCATGCTCCTTCCTGGTGATGGCCCAGTCTCTGGTGGTGATCGGAAGATGCTGTGCTTGACCTGAGCGACCCACAGCCTTGCCTCTCTCCCTCAAACATCCATGGATTAGTCTACCAATTAGCTTTCCTAGTCCTGCTCGCGTCCATACATCTGCAGCACACTCTGCCCAATGGCACTGGGAGAACTGGGTTAGCCTGAAGGGGTCTGTGGTGGTTTGAAAGAAAATGGCCCCCAAAGGGAAGGAGCACTATTAGGAGGTGTGGCCTTGTTGGAGGAAGTGTGTCACTGTGGGGGCAGGCTTTAAGGTCTCAGATATGCTCAAGATACCAGTGTCTCAGACTACTCCCTGTTGCCTACTTGAGGGTCAAGATGTAGGACTCTCAGCTCCTTCTCCAGCACCACGTCTGCCTGCCCACCACCATGCTCCCCACCATGAGGATAATGGACTAAACCTCTGAAACTGTAAGCGAGCCACCACAATGAAATGTTTTCCTTAAGAGTTGCCGTGGTCATGGTGTCTCTTGACAGCAACAGACGCCCTAAGACAGGGCCCGTCTTATTGCATTGTTTACTCTGAGAAATTGTGAGAGCTTCACTCACTCCATGTATCGATATATAAGGTCTTTCTGCCAGAGAGGGCATGCCTATCACATGACTGATAGCATTCTCCCCAAATGGCATTGACTTGCTAGCTGGGAGCTTGGCTTCTCTTACAAGTGTTTCCCCTTCCACCCCACATGCTTGCTTCCTCACCATCTGATGGCATGCTCTGGCTTCTCACCCAATCCCACCCACCAAGCCAAGGTCACTCACACCTCACCACGTAGCCCATGGTCCACGCTGGTCCACGTGCAGCTTCCCACTCTGCGCCTGATACAGACTCAGTGGGCTCTTGGGGCACAGGCTCATGAGAGGTTGGTATATACACATCAGTGGTCACAAGCAGAAGCTCCCACCAACAGAAGGGTCCATAAGGGCCTCAGCACCTCAAACCTCTCCACTGTGAGCTGCATCCGTTCCATCTCCCCTCTTCTGCACACTCATGTCCTCTGACCCTCAGGTTCAGGCACTCTTCATGGGCTGCCTCATGGGCTCTGGGGTGTCTATCCCACATCTAGGCTTGAATACTGTGTGCTGCAGGACCCCCACCTCCCACCTTCCCCACCCCCGCCTTTTTTCTTTTTTCTTCTTGGTCTTTTGAGACAGGTCTTGCTATGGAGCCCTGGCTGTCCTGGAACTATGTAGACCAGGCTGGCTTCCAACTCAGAGATCCTCCTGCCTCTGCCTCCTGAGTGCTGCCATCCAAGGCATGTATCACCACCGCCTGGCTCTGTAAATGGCTTTTCAATCAGGCAAAACCTGTCTGAGTTATGGGGCAGCCATTTCTGGTTTCTCTAATAGGTGAGCCATCCTAGTGAGCTATGGAAGATGTTACAATGTTTGACCTTTTAAATAGCAAGAGTAAAAAAAAAAAATAATTGTGCACAGTAAAGTGCCTGTAGAATGATTAGTATTATAGATTTTAAAATACTAGAACAAAGCATTTGAATGTTTTCTCATAAAAGAAATGGCAAATCACTAATGTTCTTTACTGATTTAAACATTATATAAAGTGCATACATTGACATATCACATGTGTCTCATAAATATATATAATTTTTACATTTTTATGTATTGAATTATTTTTTAAAAGAGCGGACAAGGCAGCGAGGGGCCAACTCTCTGATAAACGCTGACATACTGATGCCACTCTGCTCTTTACCACAGACTAGCCAGCTGCTTGCCTAGACACCAGCTGCTTCCCTCTCAGCTTCATGAGGAAGAACCTGGTCACTCTGCCAGGGCACACCACAGTGACAACTGGAAAGAAGCTGAGCAGAACAACATCCTGTCCTTGAGTGGAGTGATGGAGATGAACTCGGTAAAAACAACAGAAATCCACCGATGCTTTGCACTTGCTGGCTTTTCCCAGGATGCCCAATGATGTCCCTCGACAGTTCTGAAGGGAAGGGCAGGCCAGGAGCAGGCGGCCCAGCGGCCTTCCTGAGGCAGCACCAACCAGAACACCAACAACCCACACCTGATTGACCCCTTGCTGGTGACAGCAGGGTTTTTATCATTTGGTTAACTGATAAAGATAGGCCCAGAAGTCTTTCCTCTACAGCAATGGTCCTCAACCTTCCTAATGCTGCGACCCTTTAATACAGTTCATGTTGTGGTAACTCCCAACCATAAAGTTATTTTTGTTGCTATTTCATAACTAATTTTGCTACTGTTATGAATCATTATGTAAATATCTGTGTTTTCCAAGTGTGAAAGAGCCATTCAACTCCTCCAAAGGGGTCACGACCCACAGGTTGAGAACCACTGTTCTACAGGATGCTATTGGCAAAGCTGTTGAAATAAAGATGGAGTTGGGGGGAGTGTGTGGAAGCTGATGAGAGATTCTGAAGGAATGGACTGACTGAGCAGCAGACAAGATGGATGCTGTTTGGAACAGAATTAGAAAGGACCCGTGTTGGAGGGAGGGTGGGGATTTTGCTGACTTGGAACACCACAGAAGCAACTGGCCAGCTGCATTCCTGACAGATCCCTCAAGGAATGAGTGAACCAGCAGGGTCCCTGCCTGACCCAGCCTTGGGGCTTCCCTGTTCCTCGGAGCTCTGTTTCGCTTGGAGCAGTAGGATTCTGTCAGGCTCACAGCTCGGAGTCAGTGTTAGACTCAGGCGCCGTCAGCATCTCACTGTCACTCAGTCGCTAAGGGCTCTGAAGCCCTGAGGAGAGGTTGTTCTGTTGAGCCATTTATATGAAGATCACCCCGGTAATTATTCACTCCAGGAGATCTGCATAACTAAGTACTGCATCTCAAAATGCACGTTGAGTCTGACGAGTTTCCTGCGCATCTGCTTATGTGCTAGGTACTGTTTTGAGGATATTCTGAGAAAATATAAAGGAACAAATCAGAAAATATCTTATTGCCAGGCATGGTGGTGTATGCTTGTAATACCAGCAGTGGGGAGGTGGAGGCTGGAGAATTAGGAGTTCAAGGCCATTCTTGGCTATATAGAAAGTTCTAGGCCAGCCTGGGATTCAGAAGATCCTGCCTCAAAGAAACGAAACAGTCCACCTTTGGAAAAGTGCTACTAGAATAAATGTCTATGAAACAATCATGCAGATAAATAAGGCAACTTCTGAAGATGAAAAAAGGCACAAAGAACCCCAAAGCCATCTCGAAATGGCTTAACTGCTTTTGGAAGTATTCAGGAGCTTGAAAAGGCCAGGGCAATTGGTCCCAGGAAGACATTGGACAGCGAGCTTTGCTTTTTTTTTTTTTTTTTTTGCTAGTGCGGCCCCAGGTGATGGACAATTTCCCCAGAGAGAAAGGGGACCTGACAAAGGCACAGTGCTCATTTTATAGTCAAACAAGGGAAATACGCAAATTTCCCACTAATTAAGAACAAGGTGCCGGGCAGTGGTGGCGCACGCCTTTAATCCCAGCACTCAGGAGGCAGAGGCAGGTGGATCTCTGTGAGTTCAAGGCCAGCCTGGGCTACAGAGTGAGATCCAGGACAGGTAGGGCAACACAGAAAAACCCAGTCTCCAAAAACAACAAAACAAACAAGGTATTTTCTAGCACAGAAGGAAAGCGCCGTCTCTCTCCCACAGCAGCTACGGTATGGCATGTGTGGCAGTGGCCGGGGAAAAAGGCCCTGAGGCAAATTACAGATTATTTCAGAGCCATCTGGGCCTTGTCTCAACAGTCTAGATCCACAGAACCAGAATCCTGGTCTTTAGGGTTGGGATGTAGCTCAGTGGTAGGAAAGCTTGTCTTATGTGCATGAGGTCCTGGGTTCTATCCCAGCACCCCCCACCCCCACCCCGACAAAATCAAAACCAAACTCCATCGTTTAAAAAGTTTCAACTCCCAAGAGATTTTGTTTAAAAGAACGTTTGTCACAAAATATTTTAGTATTGTTTTTCCGTTTCTCATTTTCCTCCTTTCAATACACGCAGGCTTTAATAAAGGTTCCGTATACATCATTTTAATTTATACAGCACACTTACTCTCTGAAGGTCCACTAAAGGCAGTATAAAAAAAAAATGGAAGGTGATCTATATGCACAATTAAATACAGCCTGTAGATCAGGGGACTGGTACTTAGGGGAAATGTTTTCATTGTTGCCATGGTTGGGGCGCCAGACATACAAGCTGAGCCACGGCGGCGGCCTGTGGGGTGATGTCAGTAACAGACTTGCCCGCACAGCGTGGGGGTTCAGGCAGCCTGAGAACCCGAGGCTGGAGGGGAACCAGCTGCTGAACTGTAATTCTGATTTATTGCATTCTGTATTACCTTGGGCGCGGGGAGGGCCTGAGAGCAACTTCTAAAGCTTTATTACCTGAGATTTACATTCTGGAAAAACAATCAAGACTGAATGACTAATACACACCTCACAAGAGATTTGGGTTTGGCTCTGATGAAAGAACATGTACCGGCCTGAAAAAGGCTACGTGAGATTAGAGAGAAACCAGCTAAGCACCGAGTCCCAGCGAGAGCTACGGTAGACTTTCGTCATGGAGCCCTTGCCACGGGGACAGCTCTTTCCCAGGGAGCTGCTGGGTGTCAGCCTCCTCCGCGCCTCATTCTGCGTGTGGCTCACTTCTCATCGTCCCGTCCGTAGTTAATCGTTTGTAAGGCCTGGGCGATGAGCGCGGCCATCTCTCTGGTGCCGGCAGCCACGACTCTACAAGACATGAGGTCAAGGGGTCCTCCTGTGGACAGAGAGGAGAGCAGACGTCTGAGTTATGGGAGCCTGCACCACCGTCTGGAACAGCAACTTCTCACATATGTGTGCAGAGAAAACTAGCTCATGGGTCTGAGATGGATGGAGTCCCAGGGCCGGCATCCACCAAGCAGCTAAGAAATGAACCTGGCTAACCTGGCTGTGTGGAAGGCACGGTGACTCTTGCTACCTACTCTGCCCCTAGTAGGAATGTGGCCAAGGCTGTCGCATCTTAGAGTTATGATGGTTCTGGGAAATGCAAAACTAAGTGAGACCAGGATGGGAGTGGGATGCTGTGGCTGAGGGCCAAACCCGCTTCCATGTACCTTCTTGGGTGCTCAATCTAGGAGTCATCACATCCGGTGATGACAAACACACACACAGATCGAGGCCTCAAGGTGCTTGAAGGATAAACCTCAGAGTGAGATGCTTTTTAGTGTGAGACTGTCCTGTACACTGACTGCCAAAGGCCAGGCAACTTTACTTTTATACAATGCTAGGAGATCCAAGCCTCTCAAAAGACAAACAGACAAAGGTGGAAGCCAGAAGATCCACTTTCTACACCCAGTAGTTAAAAGTGGGCGACAGCATTTTTGCTAACGAACTCTAAACTAAAATCAAGAAGGAAAAAATGGGTCTAACAAGATTTGCCAGAACTCAGGGAGGGGGCTTTGGGCACTAAGCGGTTGGGCAGATGTGTATGGGGCTCAGGGATGCTCTATGAGGAGGACCAGTGACTGGGACTCAATGGCACAAAAGCAGAGGAACAGGACAACTCCTGGGTACTGAGCTGCCCCAGCTCTGGGCTGCAGATCTCAGGAAAGTGTCTGTTCTGTCTACCAACTGGATTGTTTGGGAAGCCATGGGAAACTGTCAGTGATGTGAGAATATGGAATGCTGCTGATTCTGTTACCAGCCAAGAGATCTTAGCTTATGTGTGAGGAAGGGCAGGACCAAAGCCCTCCCCGGCTGGCCACAGCTTGCCATGCACCCTGGTGTAGCCTCACCTGCAGAATTCAGAGGAAGTGGAGGAATCCAATGTGGTGAGGACCTCGGGTGTGCTCTATCCAGTATCACCTGCTTTAGTGTCTGCTACTGGGTGGGGAGGGTTGCCAAGGGCCATAGAGCCTACCTGAGGTGTCGATCACAATGCCACCTGCTTCTCTAATGATGACTGTGGCAGCTGCCAGGTCCCAGCAATGAAGGCCAAACTGGTAATAGGCATCGGCGGCACCTGAGGCCAGGTAACAGAGTGCCAAGGTGGAGCTTCCAATCACTCGGACCCTGGAGGGAAGGAAGGGAAGGCAGATGTGGGTGAGTAAGAGGGCACCTGTCACGGCATGCTTGATGCTTATCCCCTCGCCCCTTGCTGGGGAGTCTGCCAGCAAGCTCAGGACACGGAGGGCAGGCCTGGGTAGACGACTTTCCCACAATGACGTTTGGGTGCTGCACTAAGGCTGGTCACCAGGGGCTCCTGAGTGTGAACTGTGGCCAGGGCAGCCTGAGGCCTAAAGTTCTTACTCTACTCAACATTAGAAGGTTACATGGAGGGCCTTCAAGTGGCTGGTGGTTACCACACAGATGAGGGGAGGTGAGGATGAAGTAATTTTGACTTAAGGACATGTGAGAAATAAGTAACCAACAGTTTATCTAGCAGGTATGCCCAACCTGTGGCCCGCAAACCACATTTGTCCTAGGCTAGGTACAAATGTGACCCAACCTGTTTATAAATACGACACCATAACCGAACATTAAATGGTTGGACACTGTGGTGTTGGGAGCGAGGATGGCCCCCCTAGGTGCATATGGCACATATATTTCAGTAATTGGTTCCCAGCTGAACTGTTTGGAAAAGATTGGGAGGGGTGGCCTTGTCGGAGGAGGTGTTCTCACTAGGGGCGAGGTTTCAAAAGCCCCCACACACCATTTCCCAGTTATCTCTCTTTGCCTTGTGGTTGTTGTCTCAGGATATGGTTTCTCAGCTTCAGCACCATGCCTGCCTGCTGCCATGCTCCCCACCATCATGGCCACAGACTCACCCTCTGAAACTGTGAGCCCCCAATAAACTCTTCTATAAGCTGCCTTGGTCATAGTATCTGATCATAGCAATAGAAAAGTAACTTTGGACACCCCTGGTCCCAAAGCTAGGCCGCTGAGAAACTCTAAAGACACTTAAGACTCATTGGTTGAGGGACCCAAGCTTAGTTACTTGGCTTACAAGCAGAGATTAAAGGACACAGGGCCCCTCTGTTCCCTAACACCTGGCAGCCAGTGTTCCGTGGATGATGGCGCATGACATGCCTCTCTAGCCTGGTGTCCTCAGCTTCCTGCCCTACCTCTCACGGCGCCTCCTCTTCACATCCCTTGGGAGTGTTTAGCCAAGAGCACCTTTGGTTTTCCACCCACTGGCTACGGGACTGAGGACCTGTACCCATGAGCCTTGGCGTGCAGCAGCCGCTCCATGTTGCTCAGGAAAACTTTCAGAGTATCGGGGTCACGTTTGGGCCCAATTTCTGTCAGAACCAAGGCCTTTGCGAGATCTGCAAGAAAGAATTTCCCATCAACACAAACACCAAGTCCAGGTTCTGACAGAGTCATCTGGGCTCCCTCAAGAGCGGCTGATTCCATGTCTCTCTCCACTGTGATGGGCAGAAGGTGAAACTAAGCTGTTCTAATTCAAGCTGCCACTGCCTTGCAGAGCTGTTTGGTACTGACGGCTGAGGAGCACTCTCCAGTCTCCTCTTAGGGACACCCCACCATTGTACAGAGGAGCACACGGACCTCAGGAGAACCCAGTGGCTTATAAAGATGGCCACTGTCAAATGATCCCACACGTCTATGTCTGAGGATGAAAGAGCATCTCACCAAATACATCTTTCTATGAGGGTTTCAGACCTTTCTCTGCTCTGATCACAGGAGTGGATCTCTTCCTATGGATTTGTGGTATGATCTGGACACTCATGGCCACTTTCACTCTAGGGCCATGTAAGTGCTCACACCCAGGGCCCAGATATGGGATGGGGTGACAGTGCCTGAGTTGAGTAAGAGCCTGGCTTGTGGGTCAGGAACATGGCTGAGACTCACTGTGGAGGAAGTCAGGAGCAATCTGTCCTTTTATGCCAAGCTGGTCCTACCTCACCAGGCCCCACTGCAGACAGGATGGTGCTCTGGTGGAAACCTCAGCTACCCCATGACTAGCGGCAAACAGCCTCGACCTTGTTATTTTACTTGGCAGGCCTTATTCTGTCTGTGTGTGTAACACCTCCAAAACAGTCTTCCACATTCCAGACCCCCTCGCTCCTTTCTATAGTCAAGCTCTTGCTTAATACTACAATAAACCACGGTGAATCCTACACACAACTATGAAAGGGTAAACAAGAACAGGATACCCTCTCAACAGTCCAAAAGAGAACACTTGAAAACCAACCCATAAAATAGAAATAGCCTGAGAAACAGCAAAATTCAAAATTACAGGGCACAGAGTTTGGGGGGGGGGGGATTGAAAATATTTCGGATAGTGAATAGAAAGAACATAAACTAGGAGCTAGAGGGCTGGTTCGGTGGTTAAACTTCTTCCTCTTCCAGAGGACCACAGTTTGGTTCCCAGCACCCACACTGGATGGTTGGAAACTGCTTGTAGCTTCAGGAGACTAGATACCCTCTTCTGGACCATGAGGACATCTGCATGTAACAGATTTGTAAGGAAAGGACATCCTATAATCGATGTCCCCAAGGACAGAACACAAACAACAGAATTAAGAAAAAAAATGCTGGCAATTATAATTCAAGAATACTTTTGACATAAAAAGAGATATGAAATATTCAAAGAACCACATCCACAGGAGAGATGACTGGGCTCTGAAGTCTCCTCAAGAAAATTAGAGCGGTCTAGAGACAAAACACAGCAAACACCCCACAAACCCCTCTAAAACAACCAAACACCAAAAGGTGCATCCAGGAAGAAAACCGACATCCTTTACAAGTGGAGGAAAATGAAACTGTCACCAGGTATGGTGGCACTTCTGTCACCCCGGCATTCAGAAGGGAGAGGCAGGAAGGCTGAGTTCCCAGTCTACGTTACACAGTGCGACGACCCCGTCTTAAAAAGAGATCCGGTTTTGAACTGTTCACTTTCACCAACACTATCTGCCAGCGCACAATGGGAACATGTTAGACATTCGACACAGAAGAGGCGAGCCTTGGATTTTATGGCTAGAAAAACAAACTTACAAGCAAAAGGCCAATGATAAGCTGTAATGAACACAAGGAAGTCAGAGGACACTGTTCTCATGAACCCGTCCTGAGGGGTCAACTAGGACGTTACTCTCAGAGCCTGGTTCTCATCACTTTCCAACGGCTGCTCCATCAGCATCTCCCCCCTCACATCGGGAAACAGTTGTCCTCTTCACTATGCTGCCCTGCGCACTCAGTGGACAAGGGCAAGCATGGGACGTGGGGGTCCCCACCAAAGTGGTCCACGGCCTCACCATCCCAGCTGGCGGGAATAGACATGAAGTTCTCCTGTCACACACAGCAGGAAAACGGCAGGTGTCCTTCATAATTATGAAGCTGTGAATATTATCAAATGCATTAGACCTTCAACTCTAAGTAGATTTTTCTTTGGAAATAACCTTTATAGTAAGGAGGGAAGCAGCCAGAGGGTGGTTTTGTTGTTGTTGTTTTGTTTTGTTTTTTTCTGAGATAGGGTTTCTCTATAGTTTTGGTGCATGTCCTAGATCTCACTTTGTAGACCAGGCTGGCCTTGAACTCACAGAGATCCGCCTGGCTCTGCCTCCTGAGTGCCGGTATTAAAGGCGTGCGCCACTGCC
>CABHPP010126276.1:0-55311 GCA_902168425.1 Peromyscus attwateri
ACTAGACCTGCCTGGGCTGAGTCCACCAGGTCGATCTCAATCCTCGGGGGAGTCTTTGCCCTTGAGGAGATGGAAATGGGGGGTGGGCCGGGGGGAGGGGGGCGGGCCAGGGGGAGGGGGGCGGGACGGGAGGAGGGAGAAAGGGGGAATTTATGGCTGATATGTAAAGTTGAATTATATTGTAAAATAAAATAAAATAAATTCAAAAAAAAATAAAAATAATAAAAATAATAAAGGATTTACCCACTTAAAAATTTACAAAAAAAGAATTATGATTTAAAATCCTAACATCTAAAAGAGGAAATGCATTCAATTTCTGTGGCTGTCTTTTAAAAGGCTTTGAGAAGAGAGAGTCCAACAATAGAAAGGAAAATTCTGATAATGCTGTAAGGGAGAGGGATGTCCAGATTCATGAAGATGGTGTTGCTAGAACTATGTTTATTATATTGTAAACATATTCTATATATGAAGAGACCACAGTTTGGAAAGCTGGCATGCCCATGTCTAGGTTGCTAATGTACATAAGAAACCAAACAGTCAAAAATCCATGTTGTGTAACTTTTAAGGAAGTATTACACCGTTTCTCCTTTTGCACTTGACTTTGTATGTTAAAAATCTTATCCATGGCTTCCATAGTCAAGGATATACATTCCTGTTTTGATATCTGGATTTCCAAACTATAACCCCAAGTATTTCATTCCAGTGTTTGATGACAATTTTATGATTTCCTACTCTTCTTTATCCTTATATAAAAATGTTGCTTCTTTAAAGGTCATGGTGTCAAAGGCATGTTTATAATTGCAATATATTAAACAGTAAACACACAAAGGGGGATGGAGGGGGAAATTATAAGTCAATACAATAAAATTAAATGTGGCTTCTATGTTAAACAAACATTTTAGATAACTTTGAGGTGTGATGATAAACCTCTCACTGCTTATCTCCTCTCCCTCCTCTCTTCTTCTGAATTCTTTTCCTTTCTATTTCTCCTTTTTCATTTCTTCATTTCTATTGTCTTTATTCTTACTGTTTATTTGTATTTGACTGTGAATTATATCCCCCAAATCCCATATTGTTATGAGCTGCATACATTGTCTTTGTTGGTAACGTACTCACATTGTTTATTTCATGTAATCTTTAAAATTCTCATTTTTTTTAATTTAAAAATACATGTGTGTAGGATGCATGCATTTGTGACTCAAGGCCTTGAAATTGGGCTAATTTCCTTATATACCATTTTTCGTTAAATCAGAGAAATTATCCCCATGAGGTCAGTATACTCACTCTCCTGTAGTCTTGACAAAAAAGAAATCCTACAAGTGACAAAGGACTATCTCTACTGACTCATGTGTAATTTCTGTAACCAGGATGAAAAATTCAATTGTTTTAATTTCAGAGTTTGCATTCATTTTTTTAAATTTATTTTTATTATTAATTCCTCTTGCCCTTCCAGCCTTCCCCCTCCCCTATTTGCTCCTACAAGAAGGTAGGATCAGGTTCATCCCTAGTGCATGAGCTGGCTTTTAAGAGTTTGGATTCTTTAAGACAGAATTATTCTTCTTGCATGACATTAAATGTAGGTGAAATCTTTTGTTTAAGTTTTCTTTTAATTCTTAAAAATTTATGTGTGTGTCTTTGTGAGCTTATGTCATGTGTATACAGGGCCCAGTGGAGGCCAGAAGAAGTTGGTGGATATACCCTGAACCTAGTGTTATGGGCTGTTGTCTACAGCCAAGGGTGTGTGCTGGAAACTGAACTTGGGTTTCCTAGAAGAGCTGTTAACAGCTGAATTGTTTGTTCAGCATCTGGTTGAACAAATTTTACACTGTTAATTTGAAAGAAGTCATAATTTAACTAACAAAGCAAGGATTATGATTGCAGATTATTTCTTCATGATAGGATATATTCATTTGACTATCAAAAATGAAAATAACAGGTATAACATTTGTTTCTCAGCATGTCACTTAACAGTCTAATTGGCACTACCAGATGGATAAGTACAAAGAATTTCAGAATGATTGTAGGGTTTCATTTCTAAGTCACTGTACTGTATAGTCTCCTCTGTAGTGATTGTTAAGGTATATGAAATGCAATTTTGATGTATTCAAGTATGCATAATGTGGTGTTTACTATAGATAAGTAAATTAACATATTCATTACCTTCCAAAGTTATTTTTTTGGTATTCCTGTTGTAAAAATACCTATACTAAAAAATATTACAACATGTATTACTACATCATTATCCTCTTGCAATAATTATCTTTCTCCATTTAGTTATGTTATAAAATTGCAAGTTAGTATCCCTGAACTACATTGCTTCATTGTCTTACCCTTCCTGTTCCTAGCAAATATTGTTTTGTTCTTCTTACCTGTGTATTCAACCTTACTTAGACTCTAAATTCCAGTGAGGTCAGGCGCCGTTTTTCTTTCTATGTTTGGCTTGCTTCATTTAGCACAGTGTCCTTTGGATTCAGCCAAACAAAATATAAGTATTCTCCTTTCCCTGTAAGTATTGTGCTTTTAGCCTTCATCTTTTAACCATCCACACTGTGATAATTAATCTCTACTGTCATCAAGATTTAGACTTCCCTAGGAGACTGGTGAGTCATTACTGTAAGCATGTCTAAGAGTATTTCCAGAGTGTATTAGCTGTGAGAAGAAGACACATAATAAATGGGAGCTGCATCATCCTATAAGGACCAGGAGCCCAGAGAGTATAAAACGGGGAAAGGAGAAAACTGCTTCCACACCATTTTCCTCTTTTCTTCATGTTCTGGCTCACCATTCCATGAACATCCCTGCTTTGTTCTTCCCCTCACTACCTGCCATGGCAGACATGACTCACTGAAACCATGAGCCAAAATAAATAGCCTCTTCCCAAGTTATTCATCCAGGATTTTTGTTGTTGTTGTTCTTTTGGTTTGTTTTGTTTTTGCAGTGACAAAAGTCACTGACACATACATATAAGTTATTTCCAGGTCTTTACTATTATGAACCATGTGGCAGTGAGCATGAGAGTGAAACACTCACACTTATATTTTTTGGCTACTTTCCCTGGATAATGATTGCTCGTTCATTCAATTTCTGTTTTTAATTTGGGTGGGATTTGCATACTATTTTCTATAAAAGCTATATCAATTTACCGGCTTATCAATAGTATTCATCTTTTCCATTTTCTCCACACCCTCACCAGCATTTAAGTCTTGCCACAAGAGAATGTGCATCATAATGGATATGAAGTACTACCCCACAGTGGTAGAGATATAAATTTCTAACGATGATGGACACTGAACATATTTTTACTCACCTGCTAGCCACGTGTATATATTCTTTAGGGAAATAAAAAAGGAAATGAGAAGAACTAAGGATGTCCTTTATCCATTTTAAAATTGTGCTTTTGCTTTTGTTACCATTGAGTTTATGTGCATTTCATTGGGTTTACAAAATATAGAGTCTATGCCCTTTCCATGACTTGAAAGCATCCTTCCACTGTAATTCTGAATACATTTCCACCTCTCTTCTCTCTCTTCTTCTTCTGGAACTCTAACAGTAACACAAACATTTCCCACCTCTTACTTTCTTGTCAATTCCTTCTTCCATTTCTTTTGTTTTTTTTTTTTTTAAATTTTTTTCTTTCCAATTATCTGCATTTGAGAGAACTAATTGTTTCACTTGACATCATCTTCTGCGGGAATTTGTTATTGAGTATTGAAAACTTCTTACTGTATTTTTCTGCTCTACTATTTCTGTCCATATTTTTAAAATATTTCCTCTGTGGTTATTCACATTCAGTTTCCCTTGTATTGCCTTTTTTGAACCAATGGACTTTTTTAGAGTCATTCTTCAAATGCTCTCATGTGTATCATTAATCCCTATTAGAATACAGTTGGTTTCTAGAAATGTGTTTTGCTATTTTATTATTATTTCTCTGTTTTCCTTTAGCTTGCCCCCTACATTGTCTTATGCCCTGTAGATTATGCAGCTTCCTTTCTCTAACTTGTCAGGCTGGAATCTTGAATCAGACATTAGTAACCAACATAATCAGAGACTCTGGATGTCTGACAAATGATTCTGCTCGTTCAAACTGCTATCTTTGTTTTACATATCAAACTCATCTCATCTCCTCAGAGTTAGTAAGATCACCTATCTTTTAGGATGTAGCTGAAAATTTTGGAATGCAATTTTTTTTCCATTTTCTTTCATTCCCCCAAATGGAAATGAAACTTGGAGTTTATTTTCTATTCACTCCACAGAGTCAGAGAAAGAAATGATGGTAAATAACTTGAACACATGACCAGAATACATGCTCTAAAGTTAAGGGTATAGCTGTGAATTCATTTAGTAAGCACAGCTTGGTTCTAAAGTTCTCTCCATTAGAAGAGATACATATCATGTCTGGCTCAGTCTTGGAGGCTGAAAGATTTGGAGTGCTCAGCATTTCAGCATGTGCAAACTTCTTTCTAAAGTACTTAAATGTATTATTTTACTTAGTTAGGGTAAGTTCAGAAACTGTCCAAACTATCCAAGCATATTCATGTTCACGTTCCAGAGATTTTTTTTTAACCTGTACCTCTTAGATGTAGACTAAGTTAAATTCCTGACACATAGATGATACCTAGAAAGTGCACACACAGACGAATGTCTTCTCAGAATTGGAGATAAGACTTTGTCACAGTTCTTTCATGTTGATTCTAGAGTCTATAGCTTCTGAAGGTACATGCAGGCCACTGCTACTTTAATGGTCTCTGTGTCCTCTGAATCTAGGAATGCTCAAGGGTGTCAGCTCTCTTCTAAGCCAAAAGTCAAGTGCTTTAAGAGCCAAATGTTTTGTAAGATTTGGAACCACACCAATGCATGTTTCAATTCTTTCATCTCACCAGCAAAGGCTGAGGTTCTGGGTTTCCTACATGTTCGGGTGATGGCTCATGTGGGATTGCATTTACAAAAGACAGTTTATCAGATGTTTCCTATCTGTTTTAAAGTGAGAATGGTTTGCGTTTCTATCTAAGAAAATCTTTCAGCTAGTTTCTAGCTTTATTTCTCCGAGGACAATGACTTATATGTATATGTTTGTTTAGTTCACTTATATTAAAAATGAAAAGTCAGTGACCTGCTGTTGTATTAGTTTGCTGACATCATTCCTTGCTCCTGTGAGTTTTCATTTCAAGTTGTTACCATCTACAGCCAGTATATTTGGTTGTTCTGGTTGAGTAGGGAGTACTGTTTATGGCACCAAGGGTTGAATGTGTAATTATTTCTATCTGGGTTAATTTTCAAGTGGAACTCATGATATGGCGACCTTTGGGCTAACGTTAGACATTGTTGTTATATCACCTACATATAGAACTCCAGGTTCTTAAAATTATATAGGTAAAATACCCATGAAGAATAAAAATAATGTATCCTGAATTTCAATAAAAGCGGGTCTTTTGTATGATCCTTTTGTCTTTTGTATTAGGATCTATTGTATGATCCTAATGTAACATTGTGCTAAATGCTGAAAAATATATCTTTTTAAAATTAAAGTAATGGTGTAGACAAATGCTGTATCTGTCTCGCATATGAATAAAAAGAGGTTGAAAGAGTTAGATGGTTGCTTGAGTTCAGAAATTTAGACAGTGAATGGGAAATTTTCCCATATGTAATCCCCAAACCAAGTCCATAACCCTTGTTATCTTTCATGTAGGTAATTATACAACTAAAAAGCCCCTATATCTCTAAGTCAACTAAAGAAAAGCTAATTTAAAACCAAGCTAATCTCCTTTCATTGCATTAGATTTGATCAATATTCTAGCAGAGGAAGTGTAGTTATAAGCCTCATAGGCTCTTATGTCCTGAACTTCCTTTCCCTGATGTTGTATGACACTAAGAAGGCAAGCAGTAAGAGTAGAGGGAACCTCTTAACATTTATTTCCATTTTTCTCCTCTCCATGTTTCTAAGTCTATCTCCCTAATACTCCAACAGTTCTTGGACTGTGTCAAAAACTAAAGTCCATTAATCCCACGTTTACACTATTAAAAATAATAATTTCCTGTGGCTGGAGAGATGGCTCAATGTTCAGGAGCACTTGCTGCTCTTTTAAGGACTAGGTTTGGTTCCTAACATGTGGTAGTTGACAATCTTCTGTAGCTTCTGAAGTATCTCATACCCTTGCTGGAATCCATAGGCACTACATGCTTTTGGGGTACAAATGTACATGTAGGCAGAACACTCATGCTCATAAAATAAATAAGTATTCAAAAATAAGATCAATTCCTTCTTTCCATATTAAATTACGTGGGTTGTCTGCTCATTATATCAATATGCAGTCATTTCCAGCTCCATTGAATTTTATACTTGCAAACATGGCTCAGTTGAATTATTAGTTTTGTTCAAATATCTGTTTATTTGGTACTAACTGCAGAATATTATGCAATCATCAGCACTTTGTTTTTTAAATATACTACTGTCAGTGTTCTGGCATTCAATCAAACTCACCCTCTTACGTGGTAATATCTTTTTTTTTTTTGAATTTATTTTATTTTATTTTACAATATACTTCAACTTTACATATCAGCCATAAATTCCCCCGTTCTCCCTCCTCCCGCCCCGCCCCCCTTCCCCCTGTCCCACCCCCCATTTCCATCTCCTCCAGGGCAAAGACTCCCCCAAGGATTGAGATCAACCTGGTGGTCTCAGCCCAGGCAGGTCTAGTACCCTCCTCCCAGGCTGAGCCAAGGGTCTCTACTAAGCCCCAGGTTTCAAACAGTCAATTCATGTACTGAGCACAGGGCCCGGTCCAACTGCCTGTATGCCTCTTAAACAGATCAAGCCAATCAACTGTCTCACCCATTCAAAGGGCCTGATCCTGTTGGGGGCCCCTCAGCCATTGGTTCACAGTTCATGTGTTTCTACTCGTTTGGCCATTTGTCCCTGTATTCCATCCATCCCTGGTCCCAACAACTCTTGCTCACATAAACCCTCCTCCTTCTTGCCAATTGGACTCCCGGAGCTCCACCCAGGGCCTGACCGTGGATATCTGCATCTAGTTCCCTCTGTCACTGGATGGGACGTGGTAATATCTTGCTTCTACGTTTTACTAAACTCTACAATGCTTCTAACACTTCAGCCCTTCTCCTAAAAGTAACAGGTTCATGTTCACTATCATTGAATGATTGATATTATTGATATTATTGATGAAGGAACTTATTTGTTGACCATTCTTGCAGTTCATATTTCTCAGGTTTTAGAATACCATTCAAAACATTAAAATGAAAACTTAGAAAGTACATTCTTTTTTATTTAAGTATGATTTTTCTTTACCTTTTATTTAAATTTCTAGTTTACCATCTCATAATTCATTTATAATTGCTTATCACCTTTATTATCCTTCAAATTTGCTTTTGTTATTGTGATAATTGCTCAGAGCTTAAATCAATTTTTATCAAGCTGTTAGCCTTGACCTTCAGGCAAGTAAAAACTAAAATGTTATTTTTATCATATTACCTTAACTGAGGATGGATCCTGTATAACAGTTCCCATTGCATGACTGTAACAGACACTCATCATACTAGGTAGATTCTTTATACCTAGGATTATAGGGTTCAAACTCAGGACCTACTGACTGAGCTGTTTCATTAACCTTGCTTTAGTTTTTTGAATGCCAGGACATCTTAATTAATAATCCTTTCAGTCTTCTGCTACCGTCAGTTGGGAGGTTTGATTTTGAAGACTTATAAAGGACACTGTCTTGTAGACTTCCCTTTTGTTGCTGTGATTTTTTTCATTTATTCCTTAGAGAGAAGATAATGCTTGAGTGTAGAGAGAACACTGCTTTTTGATGTCTACAATCAGTAGAAGCAATATTTTAAACAAACTTTAGGAAGTAGGATTCTTACCCCTACACCGACTCATTCATGCATTGAAATGATAACAAAGGTGGTAATGTGTAAGTTGGTGATAATTTTCTAAAGTATAATTTATTCCATCATTTCTATTCCATGGTAATAAGAACATAATTTATGCCAGGCGGTGGTAGTGCACACCTTAAATGCCAGCACTTGGGAGGCAGAGCCAGGCAGATCTCTGTGAGATCCAGAGATCCGAAGCGAGATCCAGGACAGGCACCAAAACTACACAGAGAAACCCTGTCTCAACAAACCAAAAAAAAAAAAAAAAAAAAAAAAAAAAAGAAAGAGAGAGAGAGAGAGAGAGAGAGAGAGAGAGGGAAAAGAATATAACTTGGACAAAGTTAGGGAGTGTTTTAATTTATTTTTAACTTCAATATATTCTTTTCTATTTAGTTCTATGATTTCAGGTTGTTCCTCTAAAAAATTATCAGAGTCCATACTCAGAAGGACCCAGAACACCATGACAGAAGAAAGGGCTTTCAGGATTGTAGGGTTCTAATTTTCCATCCAGATCTCCCTTGAAGATAGAATAATTATGTCTCAGCACAAGTTACAAAATATCCCTCAGTGAAATAATATGTCAAACTCATAGGTAGGCAACATATTCTTTTATCTTTGTGGTTAATATGCTGTAATGTGACACAAAATTTGAGACTGCCTTCATGAATTTCCATTTACAGATGCACTTTGTTTAAAAAAATTGCTCCATTTTATATTGTGTTCCATTTCTATTTTATGACGGTTGCAATATGACAATTGATAAAACAACATTTTTCCTTTTGCAAATCACACTTATGAAGCATTGATACATTACTTCAAGAAACCATTATAATACACAAAGGTGAATTATAGCAACAAAATATTTCTTTGTTTATATTACACAGAGACATATATATGTATATATATTATATATATATATATCATGCCATGAAACTTTAAAGATATGAAAATAAATACAATTTAATAGATAAATCAGCATAGTGTAGCTTATAATAATTCAGCAGTAACAGAAAAACATTATTTATGTCATTTTTTTAGAACTTAGATTTACTAGAAATAGGTGATGTTGACATAGAAAATGACAATTAAATCTTGGTACATTAAATAACAGGGTTATTTAAGAAAACAAATATCAAACTTTCAAAGAAAATTTGATGTACTGTTATATCAAACATGAATAAGGAGACAAAGCCTTCTATTACTGTAGAAGCTTCTTATCTCAGTGAAGATTTTGATGGCTAAGGCTTGAATAGCTCTCCTTGATGCCTGAGTGTCATCTATAACAATTTAATACATGGCTACTGCTTTGCCATATTCTGATTGGTCACCCTTTCCCTTGCTATACTTTTGTTTGATCTTAGCTGATATTCTTCCAATCAATTTTAAAAGCTTAACTGTATGTACTTGAAGTGGCATATTTCACCTAGAAGATTGAATACAGATAGTGCCTTGATATATATATATATATATGTGTGTGTGTGTGTGTGTGAAATAATGCATCTTGAGCAGTCTAAATTTGGATTACAGTTTTCCAAAATAATTTATCAGAAGTTGTGTGGCCACTTCAACAATAGCCTTAATATCTTAATATTAACAAGGATATTAAGTAAAAGAAAATGTCCACATATTTATTACCATTTTCCTTGTCAAGTTTTCCCCTTTGCTATATTCCATAACTATCTCTATGAATTCTAGATGATATATTTTTGAAAAGAAATTACTTCTTTAGTATAAAATCTAATTTACTGTGACAAGTCAGATTCATAATCTTTGTAATGTAATCCAATTAAGATGAGAGAATCAAATTTAATTAAGCCACAATGAAATAAGACAGTATTTGCCAACAAGGTAGTTTGCTATTGAAACCAGTGGACTTAATAGACATTCATGTCATATTCATAGAAATTCAATAAAGCTGTATTGATTTAACCATTACATAGAATAATCATAACAATTCCATTTTTTACGTCAAAAGGCATATATACACCATTATTGCAAATCTGCCTCTTTTATTCATGATGAGAGAAACTATATTTTATATTACAGTGTGTCTGAGATATTGTAGCTGGAATTTTTCTGTGTCTCACCTGGTCTGCAGCCATTCAGACCCAAGTAAACACACAGAAGCTTATATTAATTAAAACTGCTCAGCCATTAGCTCAGGCTTACTACTGACTAGCTCTTACACTTACACTCAGCCCATTTCGGTTAATCTATATGTCACCACGTGTTCCGTGGCTTTACCTATGTGCCATTACATGCTGCTCCCTGGGCAGCAGGCTGGTGTCTCCTCACTCTGCTCTTCCTCTCCCCAGCTTTCCTTTAGTCTGCTACCCTGCCTATAATTCCTCCCTGGCTACTAGCCAATCCGGGTTTTATTAAACCAGTGTATACAAGCACTATCCCACAGCAAGATATTTTTGAACTGATCAGAAACAAAGGATATCACCACATGATGACAGACAAATGCAATGCAGTTGTGGTTTTTTTTTTTTTTTGGATCATGTATTCAGAGGTTTTGTGCATCAAAAGGAGTATCTGCAAGCATGAGGTCTTGTAGACACTAGGTTGTGGCATGATATTACTAAGTTTCATAATACCACACCAAAACATCCACAGCAATGGACATACAAAGTGAAAAGGGGGTGTGTAGCTAGTATAACTTTCAGTCTGATTGATTGTCTCCCCTTTGATCTACTCAAATGTTGATGTATAAAAGCAATAGTGGAGGGCCTCAGCAAACCATTCATCTCATAATCCAGGAAGATGAGAGAATGAACAAGCCAAACATTATAAGCCTGTCCAAGGTAATGCCCATAATGACTCAAGTGCCCCCACTCCCCAGTAACCTCTCAAAGTTGTGCTTGTTCCTTTCAAGACTAGCACCAGGAAGAGAGAGACTTCAGCAAATAGATCTTTGTGAACACTCATGCAAATTACATGTCTATTACCCACTAGAGATGAGGTTAGGAGGAATCCAAGAAAGAGAAATTAAACACATTGCTGTGTCACTCAGCAGCGTGGCGGGAGTCTGTGCTTCAGAATGCTCTGAATAGCAGCAGCGACTTTGAGCCTTTATAAGCCTGTGGTTTATTTTATCTATGGGTAGCAGATGTTGGGTACAGCTTCACAGTGTGCTCAAAGTAAGCAGGCTCTAAATGAGTAAAAATCTGCTTATTTTGGCTCTGGTTAAAACACTGTATATGTAAGAATTTATATTTGGTGCCAGCAGGCTTTTGAGTTTACAGGTTTTGGTATGCTGTTAAGAACAAAGCAGCATAGAGGGGCACATTTAACTTGTTCTTGTAACACACTGTAACACCATCTCCATTCTTCTATATATCTTGATTGTGTGAGCAATGTGTGAGAGAAATATATACTTATGTTTATAGCTAATCTGCATATCTCTATTAACATTCTTCAGAGACAAAACCCATTAGATACAAAGATCTATCCACCATTCAATATATCTTATCTGTCTATCTATCTATCTATCTATCTATCTATCTATCTATCTATCTATCTATCTATCTATCTATTATCTGTCTATATACCTACCTGTCATCTATTATCGATCTATCTATCTATCTATCTGTCTGTCTGTCTGTCTATCATCTAAGTTCTATCCTTCATCTATCATCTGTCAACCTACTCATAATCTATCTATAATTTACCGTTCATATATCTGTCAATCTATCTAACTACCCCCTATTACCTATCTCTCTTCCTTCTGTGAATCATTTATTTTGGGGATTGGTTTGCACAGCTCTGGAAGATAAGACAATCTGGATCTTTCTTTTAAAAACTGAACATCCAGTTTGAATTTAGACAGAGTCTGGGGGCTTGATAATCAGGGGGACTTACAGAAAATTTTAATCAGAGGACTTGCGATGAATGGACACAACTAGTGAGGAAATAGGAAAATTGTTATTATATGTTATAATTGTATTGTAGTATGTTTTATAACAGATAATATTGAATTTAGTTTCACAATTCTGTTGTATTTTTCTCCTGTGATGTGCACATTGATGAGAAATTCAAAACCAAATTATAAAACTGACACAAAAAACAAGTATTTTCATTGTAGGTTAAAAGCAAAAACCAACTACTTCTCATTTAAACTTTAAGAAAATCTGTTTCTTCTATATTTTTGAAGTATAATTTGAAATAAAATATGCTTTATCTTAAGTGCTTTCTAGAATGAGAATTAATCCATGCAAATTATAATTTTATAACAAAGTTTTAAAAATCACTTCTAGTTAACAATTTAATCCTTCATGAAAGTACCAAAGTACATAAGCATCAATAAACACTATAAATTACTCCAAATGTCATGATTTTGGAAACTATGGTTTTTAAATAGTGTATCTTAACTTTAAAACTTCGTTTTTAAAATGTGTACTCTATCCATAACTAATTTGATTAATGTATCTACTCTATCTTGGATATCTAGCATTTGGTTTAAGGCCTATTTTAGAGTTTTATGTGAGTGGTCACACGGGACTTCTAGCAATTTAGAGGGAGAAGGTTAATACTATGGTTCTTGGCTAGCATGGGCTACATAGTAAAACTATGTCTCAAAGCAAGGGCAACAACAACAACAATAATCTGAATAAAAAGGAAAGGGCAATTTTAGTGAAAAGTTAACTTTTCTCGACAGATAATTAAAGAAAGTTTAATGGATGTGCCATGTGTCACCTTTACAACCTTCAGCTGCAGCAGGGTATTTGTCCTGCTTGATATTAAGACATACATTTCTCTCTAGCTCTATCATTGCTTTGTTGTTTTATGCTTTCCAGTTTTAAATGGTTTGCTTCTATATTCTGCACCAAACTACTTTTATAACACAAAATTCCAATTTCAAAACTCCTTTAAGCCATTACACATTTTTAGAAAGCTAGCTATTTCAAGGGACAGGAGACATCAATGGGACCAGTGGATCAGAGTTACTATTCTTGGAGAAGAGTGAATTCATTCCCAGCACCGACATCAGAGGCTCACATCTACTTGAAACTCCAGCTCTAAGAAATTTGATATTTTCAGACCTCTGTGGGTTCCTGCATTGACAGATACACAGTCACATACAGACGTGTGTATGTGTCTATATGCATATAATTAAAATATTACAGTAATGAAATATATTTTCATTATGCCGTTCTTTTGCTCAATGGGATTTTTAATCTGCTGATTACAAATCTCCATACCTCCCAACTCTCAAGTGCTTTTTTGTGAATATGTTGTTAATTTCAATGAGATATCTCTTTAAGAGCTTTTCAGTGAGGTTTCATAGACAAACAAATATCACAGGCTACTACCAATGCTATTAGCTACCCTTGAAAACTTGACAAGGATATTGATGAAGATGCCACATTGTGGTGGTATTGTGTTCGCCAAAATATTGTGTACCTTAATAAACTTATCTGGGGTCAGAGACAGAACAGCCACAATATTAAACAGAGGTTAGGCAGTGGTATCACACGCCTTTAATCCTAGCATTCCAGAGGCAGAAATCCATGTGTTCAAGGATACACCCAAGCATGGTGACCAACGCCTTTAATCCCAGAAAGCAAGCCTTCAATCCCAGGGAGTGGTGGTAGAAAGCAGAAAGGTATATAAGGCGTGAGGACCAGAAAGTAGAGGCATTTGCCCTGGAGAGGCATTTGCCCTGGAAAGGCATTTGCCCTGGAGAAGCATTTGGCCTGGTTAAGCATTCAGGCTTCTAGCAGCAGTTCAGCTGAGACCCATTTTAGATGAAGACTCAGAGGCCTCCAGTCTGAGGAAACAAGACCAGCTGAGGATCCGGCGAGGTGAGATACTTGTGGCTCGTTCTATCTCTCTGACCTTCCAGTGTTCACCCCAATAACTGGCTCAGGTTTGATTTTGTTAATAAGACTCTTTAAGATTCATGCTACACCACATACTTGAATCATTGAACTTGGAGAAATGAATCTGGTATTGGCTTCAAAAATTCATTCCCACTGGCTAGCTTCCATAGGGCTGGAGAGTGCTATACATGATATCAGTGGAGAAAATTAATCATCAGTCTTACCCAGCCATGAACCCTGTGAACTATACAATAATAACTAATGTAACAACACATGTCTGCTGGTGTATTAATGACACAAATATCATAGGAGCACCCAAATATATTCTGATTGGATTTATGTCTTTATCTTTATCATGAAACCCATGTCAGGCACAATTATCATGTTATATCATGTTATATACATATATAGATATATATATCACATATATATATATGGCTTCACAGGCCATAGGCCCCAGTGGGTCTTGGAAACCTTCATCTAAGAAGCTTCCATTTGCAATAGATGATGATTAACAAAAATACCCACAACTGCCCAGTGTGTAAAGAATAAGAGCCTATGGAATACTCAGTCCTAATGGGTCATCTACATTATACAAACCCCTCCCAAGGCTCTGATATCATTTTGAAAGAGGCTATAAAAGGAGTGCAAGTGTCAGCAGTGTTAGAAGACAACAAGGAAATTGTATTCTGGACACACTTTAATTAATGGCTGTGTATATGGCATAATATTAATTGTGACAGCATGTGTAACATCAGTGCACTCTCAAGCCATACCAAATTCAATATGGGAGGAAAGGAGCATGGATTTCTCATGTCAGCTAAGGGGCCATTGGCAATTGAATGCTTCTGGGAGAGTGAGAGTAAGTTTCCCTTAAGAATGTAGCACCTGGTAAGCCAACTACACTCTAATGGAAAGCCAAACTTCCAAGAGCTCATACTCAGCACAACTTGGATCTGATGGATTAAAAAAAAAATATTAAAAAGAAGAAGTAAATTTGGGTGAATAAGGAAGGGGGGATGGATCTGCGAGTTGAGGGTGTGAATATGATCAAAACCGTTGTATAAAATTCTCAAAGAATTAATTAAAAAAAACTAAAAAGTATAAAGACTTCATAGCCCAATAAATTAAAAAAATAAGAAAAGTGAGTGAATGTTGTACAATTTCTTGTTTAATTAGCCAGGAGTTCGGCAAAAGTACAACTCTAAGCCAAATCTTGAACAGTTCTTGTGCTGTAGTTTGGATCTGGAATATTCCCTAAGGGGCATGTGTTAAAGACTTGGTTGGTCCCAGCCTGGCATTCTCAGAGAGTGGTAAGTAGAACCAATAAGTAGAACCTTATTGACTTTATTCAAGTCAATAAGGATGTTTCCTCCAAAGGACGCCTAAGTCTGTCTCCACTATGGACTCTATCATAGAGTTCTACATCAGCTAAGACAAATCAAAAGGACCAATCTAGAATGAACTGGACCTGCTAAACACATGAGCCAAAGGAATCCTTGTTATTTTTAAGTTGATGATGTCAAGTAGCTGAAACAATGATGAAAGCTGCTAATAATGCTCACAAAATTTTAAACATTTTTATCAGAGCATAATAATCCACAAAGACTTTGTCTATACAAATAGACATCATTAGAGTTATGCTAAAGTGTAAGGTGCTAAATGAAGACAATGAACATGTTAAATTTCGAGTAATTGTAATAGCCTCCAGCTGGGAGGCTATATATATACATATATACATATATATGTGTGTATATATATTATACAATATATATAATACACAATATATACAATATATACCAACCCCAACTTCAATCTCCCTCCTTCTGTCTCTCCTTCTCCTGCCCACCACAGACACATAAAAACCAAGACCAGATGTCAGTAGCAGAAGCAGGAATCAACCTCAAATTCTGAAAATATGCAGGAAAACTTAGAAACATAGATGTTGAACCTGAATTTTAACGTCATTTTTGAGAAGCATCACATGAATGTGAAAGCTCTGTTTGCTAGCACATTTGTGTTTCTTTTACAGTATTCAGTCTCCTAGTTCATGAGATTCATCATTTTAATATTGTACAAATATTCTTTAATATAAGGGGTAATTTATACAATGCTTTTTAAAATGCTAAAAGTAAAATCTTTGTGCTGAAGTATTCTTCTGGACTCTAACCATGATTCTTAGTGACAGCAGTCAATGACCATGAAGTGCTTACCATATAACAGGCATGAGTATATTTAGTCTTCAGAGTTATATCTTGCATTGATTGCTGTAATTTTCTCGCTTCACATATAAAATGACTGAGAAATACCACACTTCATAATCATCTTGAACTCACAGAACCCAAATCATATCTGCTTTTGACTGAAAAGTTAGCATTTATTTTTCAATAAATGAAATAAAGAACATAAATAGAAGTATAAATATCTATCAAATAAAGTAGCTAAATAGAAATAAAAATTTATACACATTCAGACTCTAAATGTGAGATAGTCCACCTGGAGAAACTAGATGAAACTTTTCTTCAAAAATCAAACTGCTTAGCTCAGATGTATAGTGAGTCAGTGCATGTTGGAGAAGAAATAAAACCCTAAGAATCTAATAATGAGATTCTCTCAGGGATTTATTGTTTTCTTCTGCTTTATTTGTCTTTTCCTCTATTTTTTATAGCTTTCTTTCCATTTTTCGTTTGTCTTTTCCTCAATTTCATTTTTGATTTCTTCTTTATAAGCCTCTAGCATCTTCATGATGTTATTCTTAAGGTTGCTTTCTTCTGCTTCTTCAATTTTGTGATATTCAGGTCTGGCTGTTGGAGGAGGGCTAGGTTCTGGTGATGCTGTATTGCTCTTTATTTTGTTGTATGTACTTCTACCTTGACCTCTGCCCATCTCGTTGATTCGTTTTTTGGTCTTAGCGCTCTTAGTACAGACAGAGCTGACAGATTCTGGAAGCCTCTCTCTGGTCCAGATGGAAGCTCCGGGCCAGATGGGAGCTGGGGGCTGGTCTCTGGGTCTCAGGAAGTGGCTGGGGTCTCGGGCGGATGTAGGGGCAGGGCGTGGAGATTGCAGGGTCTATGGGGGGGGGGGTGGGGGGGGGGGGACCCTGCCGGGGGGGGGGGGGGGGGGGATCCTGCCTGATGGCCAGAACCTGGGGCCAAGTTGGGCAGGTCTTCCCCAGAATGGCTGGTGCCCAGGGATGGGACCTAGGGGCAGACCTCCCTGGGTATGACCTCAGGCACTCACCTCTGGTCAGGATGGGAGTTCAGGGCTGGATGGGAGCTGGGGCCTGGTCTCTAAGTCTCAGGAAGTGGCTGGGATCTCAGGCAGATATGTGTAGGGCCAGGGCGTGGAGATTGCAGGGTCTGCCAGGGGTCTTGGAAAAGGGGAACCTTCCCAAGGGGTCCGCCTGATGGCCAGAAACTGGGGCCAAGTTGGGCAGGTCTTCCCCAAAATGGCTGCTGCCCAGGGATGGGACCTAGGGGCAGGCCGTCCTGGGTATGACCCCAGGCACTCACCTCTGGTCCAGAGATTCTCAAGACAAAACACACACACACACACACACACACACACACACACACACACACACACACGCGCGCGCGCGCCCCCGGGGGTCGGCGCGGCGGGTGTGGAGGCCGTGGTCGAGGCGCGCGCGTGTGCGTGTGCGTGTGCGTGTGTGTGTGTGTGTGTATGTGTATAAATGTTAATTATTCCACTGTAGTTGGAGAAGCAACACTCACTGAATCATTTTCATGATTCAAGGGGTGAGAAGTACAGATAATCCTACCGTACTTCCGTAAAGAAAATCATGTTTTTGAGAATATAGAAAGAATATGGTTCATGAAATATCAGACTGTTCCCCTATCCAGACATTTCACTAAATTAGCAGAGATGCCTAGGTGCTCAAATAAAACCTCAATTGGTATTTCTCCATCCTTTCATAACAGTGTAAACTTCCTTCCTAGAGTAGAAACCAAGAGTAAGACACAGAAACAAACTTTTGAAAGAACTGCCCAAAACAGGTAACAACAATACAAAGTTCCCAGAATGCATCCCTCTTTCTTGGTGATGCTTCTAATGCAGCATTAATGAAACTCACTGGGAGTAAAATTTCTAATACTATGTAGTTGCAGACTATGGTAGTTTGGAAAGGATAAAACAATTGTGCAAAAGATTAATTCACTGAAAGGAGGAAATAAAGGAATACCTCTTTTCTTTGCAGTGAAGGGAAAAAGCCAAAAAGTACAAATTTTGTTCAACTGCCATTGCATCCTAAGTTAATATTAGGAGTGGATGAAAAAGAAGCAAGTCGTTATAATTTATTGCTCATTAATGAAAGCAAATCACACAGCAGGAGAGAACTTATGGGTGAGAAGCAAGAACCGTTATCCTCTATCCCTAGAAGATAAAATAAAAATTTACTCTTCTTTCTCTCTTCTTTCTCTATTTCCTCCATCATTTTTCTTTTCTTTTTTCCTCCCTCTTCCCCTTCCGCCTTTTCTTACTTCCTATTTTCCTCTTAGAAACTTATATAAAACAAAATTTTAAAAAATAAAGCACATGATTAAATGTGCAGCAATAGGTAAATAGAAATCCATAAGCCTGCTATTTTTTAACCAAGAAATAACAGTTTAATTTTAAAATATTCTGATATAAAAGCATAAAATATTTCTGAACTAAAGAAATGAATTGGGTATATTTTAAGGTGAGGAATATATGAAGAGAATTAGAAATTCCTTCCAGATAAAAATAGAAGGGGGGGGGTGTCATTGCTTGAATGAGTTGTCCTCCATAGTCTACAGCCTTTGATCAATCAATCCTCAGATGGTGGTACTTTTGGGGGAGAATTAGGAGGTGTTGCTTCGTTGGAGGAAGCATGCAACTGGAGATGGGCTTTGAGAGTCTCATGACTTACATTATTCCCAGTTGGCTCTCTCTGCTTTATCATTGTGCTGCAAGATGGGGGCTCTCAGCTCACTCCTCCAGCTGCCATGCCTGCCAGTTACCCAGCATGACAGACTCTTACCCTTTTGGAAGCATATACCCAAACAAATTCTCCCTTCCATACGTTGCCTTTATTGGTGATGTTTCGTCACTGTAATAGGAAAGTAACTAATGCATGAGGGTCCAAGAAACAAGAAATGAAACCATGATGAAATAACAAATAAAACAGCAGAAAAAAAATATAGTAACCACACAGGACCCCTCTGTTTTCAGTATAGCTTTTAAGTGAGAGCCATTCCAGTTAGAGGCAGGGCTACTGTATTTAGACTGTACATGCCTCAATCTGTGTTTAAAGGATGCCATCAAGTCAGGAGGAGACAAATGCTCAGTCCCTCTGGTTTTCCAAAGAGAGAGAAAATAAGTCTGGTAGTCTGGATAGAAATCTGACAGAAAGACCCCTGTGCTCATGGCTGTAAATGAAGCCCTGGACACTGGTATGCCTGAAAAAGAGAAAAGCATTTTAAATAACAATGCACATTTCCTATAGCCCACATCTTTAGACTGAGGAGACAAAGAGAGCTCAAAGAAATCTTGATCTTGTCTAGGATGGCAAACAACAGGACACGTAATAGTTTTCTCTTTGACTCAAAAGATACATGAGAATTATCTGGTCTCTCATCATAAAACCCCAAATCCTATTAGTAAAAACAACAGTTGATCATAGATCAATGTATTTAGTATACAAATAATTAATCCATGTTATAAGATAAATTTCCAAGGTCAATAAAGCTTTGGGGAAGGTTGTGTAGGTTTTATTTTCAGTAAAATTATTAATTTGAAGTTTGTATTAATAAAATTTGATGGCTGAAATCTGGTCAACTAGAACTCCATTAAAAATAAAAATGGCAATAATAGGTACATATTAATTTTAGAGATATTATAAGATGATAATGAGTATGTCAACTAATAATGTATGTAAAATAAATGCATTCTCAAAGGTCAAGTTGTAAATAGTAGCTGTCTGTCAGCAATAGTGTAGCTTACACTGGGGAGGGAGAAGAAAAACATTATCCTTGTCTATTGTACTATTATGTGTGCTTTAAGACAGGTATGAATTATTTAATCAAGTAAAATATATAGACACATTTCTTCAAAGTAATCTACATTATTATGGTGTGATAGCATTTTATATGAGTCCAAAATACTTGGGATGTATTTTCCAGAAAGCACAATTCCTAACTGTTATTTTTTTATAATTTTGGGAAATCTGTGTTTGCATGATTAATCAAGAAAATCTGATGTCTTCTCAAAATAATGTTTCTGAAGGAGATCAATTTCTTATTCTCAAAGGACTCCATGTCATGAAATTTTTTATTAATCCTTTTTCCCAAAATATATTTATTTAATTTCCAGGTTGAAAAATATAATATGTATCATGTATACCTTTCAATAGAGTTGATGTACAGAATATGAATTCAAAATTTAAGAAGCATCTCACATCAATGTCTCTCAAGCTTTTCTCACTCACTCATTTAACAAAAATATATCTGTAGTCTTAACAAACTTTGTTTTTACATAGAGAAATTATACCTCACTAAAAATGTACCAATGTCCATTTAATAAAACAGCTGTCATTTAAATACCTGCTATGAAAACAGTTTTGATATTAACATATTCAACATATTATGGTAAATATGCATCCAAACCAAATAAAGGTGATTCTATGAAGCACCTCATTTGAAGTTTACAACATATCAACTATAAGTACTTGAATAGTTGGTCAACAGCTAACATAGGTAGAGTTGCAAAATTAAGTAATCGTAGATGATTCATTCCTATTTACACACAGGGGTGAATGGAACAACAGATGTTGAAATTATTAAGAGTATTGGGAAAATGTCAGAATTCTGGCCTTTATTTGGTTTGGATAGAGATTGTGAGCTCGGATGTTATCTGAACGCTGTCAGAACTAACGTAAGCAAAATGTTCAGCGCCGGTTCATAGACAGTGCGTTGACCCTCTCTGTGGACTCATTTCATTCCTCAAAATTTTTTCTTAAGGCTTGACATTTATTTTCAAAGTAATTTTCAGAAACTGTTTGTGAAAACTTAGAAGTTTTGCTATTTATGAGTGGGTAGTACAATTGAAAATGAAGCTTCAAGGGAAAGAAACTTGGATCATTAAATTTGATAATATGATTTCTATCACACACAGAAAAATACAGAACATGGGTAAAAATAGTTTTGATAAACAGTTACAAATGTCAGTATTTACAAGACCTAAAAATTTGTTTTCTCATTTTAATATAAGTCAAATTGAAATTAATGATTCCTTCAACTACTTTCTAGACGAATTATTTTTTATTTAAAATATTTTATGAAATTTATTATGTTCCTTCATTTTATTAGCTACTACTTAGTTTACTATGTTTTTCTCGTGAATCATTTGAGTACATTATGATCATCCAGGATGGTTTCACTTTGAACTCTTTCTTTAAAATTGACTATGTCAGATAATACTGCTTTATGTGATCAATGTTATTTAATTTCCTCAATAACTATTTCTTTTGTATCTGTTCTTTCTTTAGAAATTTCCTGGAACCGAGATCTATGTATGTATGGTTACCTCTATTAACTTTCTTTTAACTGTAATGATTACCTGATGTAATAAAATATGAAAGGCTGGCATTGTGGACCCCATGTGACAGTGCCAGCACTAGGGATACTGAGGCAAGATATTACAAGCTAGATGTCATATTATACTCCAGAATGAGACCCTGTTGGGTGAGGAAGAGAAATTTTATTTTGGCTCATAATTCATTTGGAGGGAGGCTTATTGTGAGCAACATAGCATGGCAGGAATGCAAGGCAAATCTACTGGCTGAGACATTGAAAAGAAAAATGAGAAGTAGATGGGTCTCAGTTTCCTTTAGAGGGCATGTTCCAGTGACCTAAAAATCTTAGCCCCCTTTTTTTTTTTTCTTTTTTCTTTTTTTTTTATTTTATAATTAATTTAATTTTACATATCAGCCATGGACTCCCCTGTTCTCCCTCCTCCCACCTCTCCCCCCCTCCCCCCAATCCCCCCCCCCCCCCCCCCCATTCCCACCTCCTCCAAGGCAAGATCTCCCCTGGGGATTCAGCTCAGCCTGGTAGATTCAGTCCAAGCAGGTCTAGTCCCCTCCTCCCTTCACTTAGGCTGAGCAAAGTGGCCCAGCATAGGCCCTAGGATGGAAAAAAAACAGTTTATGCACTAAGGACAGGGCCCGGTCCTACTGCTTGGGGGCCTCCTAAATAGTTCAAGCTAATCAACTGTCTCAATTATCCAGAGGGCCTGATCCAGTTCCATGGGGGCTCCTCAGCTATTGGTTCATAGTTCATGTGTTTTCACTAGTTTGTATTGGTGAAATTATTAAGGCCACTCCACGTAGTTAAAAGGGAGAATTTATTTAATGGCATAACCTACAAATGAAGGGATAGGTAGGTTGAGGGTTCTGGGAAAGACACAGTGTAGTCCGGTGGTGTTCTCTGCAGAACTCTCCTAGGTCCACCTCTAGTATCCAGGCTCCCAGTCGCAAGAGAGTGCAGTGCATTCCCATATCGGGTCTTCAGGGCCCTCCCTTGGCCCCGCCTTGTAGGCATGATAGTTATCGAAGCCTCAATGGGGGTTGGAACTTCCAGACCAAAGCTGGAATGGCTACCCACTACAAGTTTGGCTGTTTGTCCCTGTGCTTAATGGCTCTTCCACCTCACAATAATACCATTCTGAAAAATAAGTCATTAGCTTGGAACATTGGTCAGACTGTGGCTAACACTGCTTTAGATTAGGGTCTGTACAATGCACCCTGGAGAGTGTGCCAGAATCACAACCAGCATTTTCATGGGTGATTTCCTTCTCAGCACCCTTCCTAGATCCCCATTTTAGTGTCAGTCTTCCTGCATAGTTGGGTCAAAGGAGCATTGTAGTGCTCCAGGGATGGACATAATCTCTAGGCTTAGTTATTGTTTGTTCCAAAGTTTTTTCCCACAGCAAGTTGAGGGCCTTTTGTCATTTTTGACCTCAGGTAGATATTAACAGTTCTCATCTGTAAAGCTGGTAGTTCAAAACTATTTTTTAACTTTCTTTTCAAAGCTGAACTTTAAAAAATTATTATTTTACTCAAAGTTCTATATTAAATATAGTACAAATATATATCCAGACCTCATAAATAAATATTTTTAGGTCTCTACTTTGCATACATATATTATTAATATAAATATAATAAATATTAATATAAATATAATAAAATTATGAAAAAGTATCAATTGATATGCTCTCAACTATATTATAATACACTTGATTATGTCTATAATATGTGCTTTAAAGCATGCTCAAAATAAAGGAAAGTGTTAGATAATTCACCATTCAGCAGATTGTCTTTGGATTTCTGAAATAATGAATTTCAGTTGTAAAACTGGCTTTAAGTGAATTAATTGTGTAAATAGCATCTGAATCCTGGTCTTTGGAATGAGTGTATGTTCATGACATACACTTGTTCAGACATGGATCTTCTTTCTGTCTGTGGAACCTGGGTAGGAAAAGAGGACAGATTTCCTTGCTTTTGAGGCTTGAAAGATACTTGAGATATCTTTACACTAGCATTATCCTTACGCTAACTTGGAGTCATTCTGTTTGGCCATCAGTGTCATTTTCTGTCTATTTTCCAAAGGGACTTGTCACAATCCCTTTCTCTTTATTTTTTGAGTTTGGAATAGAAGATCTACACAGTAACTGAAAACTTTGCCCAGTGGTAAGCAGAGTTTCGTCTTGCAATGCCAAATCAACTCTCATGAGTCTAGCATTGTTTTGGTTTCAAAAGTCTGATGACATCACTCATCTGTTGTCTCTGTTCTATTGTTTCCTTGCTGCTTTCTTTCTCGATCTGTGAAGTTAGGACAGTGTTTAGATGAAAAGAACTTACTTCAGTTTTCAAGTGTTCTTCGATGAAGTTCCCTAATGGGCAACTGACATCAGAAATTATTTTTAATAAATAATGTGCTGAGGATGAATGAATTCCATTAATATTTTTGTGAATAATAATCTTTATAAAGATGTTGATATGCAAAATATTATGTTAAACTTTTACATTAAGATGTCATTTTTAAGCTAACTGAAATATGTGTTTTATTTCCATATTTTTATTAAAATTCAAAGCAATAATAAGTAACTCTGTGAATTCGAGGCTTCTTCAAAAATTAGGAAATATATGCTAAGTGTTCATATTTCAATTTTTTTTAAAAAAATTGATTTGTTTCCTAATTTTCAAAGGCTTTCATAATAAGGTCTTGTTTCATATATTGAATGAATACATTTAAAATTAAGACTTCTGAATACAACATGAACAAGGACAATAACAATAGACATGCTAACCTGGATGAGGAATGGCCTTGAGGCCTCAAACCTACACAAAGAACTATAGGCAACTAAGGAATACTGAGAGCAGGAGAGTAGTCTCCCAATGGGAAGCATACACCAGTACTTATCCAATACCAAATGATCAGACTGAAAACATATGCACAGGTAACATTATATAAATTTAACAGGGTGTACTTATGTATTTCTTTGCTGTGTGACATTAAATTGGTTACTTGAGGTACCTTTACTTGTTTACTGTATGCATTTCATGTTGAAGTAATGTCTACTTAAGCATGTATTTCTCTCTCTCTCTCTCTCTCTCTCTCTCTCTCTCTCTCTCTCTCTTTTAACATGTTGGGTTGTGTTGCACCTATCTAATAGATAAATCATAATTGGTTTAACCAATTTATTTCTCCATTTTCTCACTGACACAAATAAGAATACAACTAACACCAATAAACACAACATTGAAAAGCACTAGTCATGGCTGGTTCTCTACAGATATAGCATTGTCTCAAGAAATTGTGGCTTAAAAAATTCTTTAGGACTATAGCAGTCAAACTGAGATTAGGATTCAAATTCAACTTCAATAGAATGTTCTCACTGCTATGGTAAACTGTGTCAAAGCTTCTATTTATTTGTCACAATTCTCAACCAAGTTACTAAATATGGAACTTTTCATGTCTCTTAAAAACAGCTTCAAGGCCAGGCAGTGGTGGCACACGCCTTTAATCCCAGCACTTGGTAGGCAGAGGCAGGTGGATCTCTTTGAGTTCGAGGCCAGCCTGGTCTACAGAGAGAGTTCCAAAATAGGCACCAAAACTACACAGAGAAATCCTGTCTCGAAAACCAACCAACCAACAAACAAACAAACAAAAAAACCCAACTTCAGTACTGACTTAGCATAGTTAGAATTCTTGACAGGCTCTAAGGAGGGCCCCAACGGTATTGATAAAGGCTGAGTTTGTCCTTCAGAGTCTTCTGTCTTTGCAGTGTGTTCTTTACTGTGTTGGGGGAAACATGACAGATCCTTAAAATGGGAAAACATGGGAGGTTGCTGAGGAAGAGCTCCTGAAAGGGAAATGACTCACTTCTTCCTGCAAAGGCATTGTGATCAAGCTGACCACTCCCCCAGATCTAAGGCTTTCTCTCTGATTGATGTGCTGGTAGCCAGCCTGATATCTTGATCACAGCTCCTTAAATGTGCCATACTCTTGAACTCCAGAACTTCAGACCTTATTATCAGTTTAATAAACCTTTATATATAAACATAAACTACTCTTCTCTCTCTCACTTTCTCCCTCTCTCTCTCTCTCTCTCTCTCTCTCTCTCTCTCTCTCTCTCTCTCTCGCCATAATGGAGAGAAAGAAGTTGTGTTCTGTTTGTGAGTGGTGTGTGGGGGTATGTGAGTGTGTACCATTATATATGTATGTTTGTAGAACAAGAGTATATTTATGGAGATTATGACTTTGCGTGCTTGTATCCATCATTACATTGATGATAAAATATAATAATAATGACAAAGATCCTAGTGAGTAGTGTTTCCAGATCAGCCTATGCAGACTGATCACAACATTTCATCCTGCAGTTTCCAGAAGCCCTTGTGCCCAAGATTGTACCTTCCTTGTATACAACATGTAATAGCTTATGCAATAATCGTGATTCTCTTCTTAAGATGTTGTGATGCCAACTTCAACACTCTCCAAAGGGTCAGGAAACACACATTTCTTGTTCTCTTTCTTGCTTTTACGCATCCTAATCTCAAGAACGGTTCCTTACTAATACTCAAAACCAAAGTCAGTTTCTCAAAATCCATTTCCAGGGCACTATAATATCTATCATAATGTGTGTTTTTGGTTTTATATCATTGTAGTAGAGAGGGGCAAAGCTAGGTCATCCCCAAGTAGGGAGAGCATTAAGAAAGTCTCACCAACCAACACTTTGGTCTGGAGGGCTGCATTCACAGAGCAATTATGAAGGCAAGGTAAAATTTACCTCACAGAGAACACACACACACATGAGTGCCAAAAGTTTTCTTTGATGCCTTAATGCCAAGTAGAGTTGAGAATGAAGCATATTCACTACAATGGTTTGGCATGACAGGCTTTTTCAAGAAGGAAGAATATTCTTAATAGAGTTATATTCTGATACAATACAAGGACGTATTTATCATGAAAACTTTGAAAGCAAGTACATATATTTTGAAAAGCAACATAATTTAAAAGTTATGCTAAAGGATTACAGTGGCAAGATGATCGTCTGGGTTTTCTTCTTAGCACAATAAAAACAAATTGTTTCAAGATCAGACCCTTAGCTTGAACATTACATAACTAAATTTATTGTGACAAAATGAACGATGGAACTTTTTATACTGCTTGAGAAACAATTTGTACGAATTCAAGTGAGGAACCAAGGATGGCCTGATTAAATGAGCATGACATCTGGTCGTTTTTCCTAACTCTGTGCTCAGTATTGGATGAGTACTAGAAGGCAAAATCCTTTTGCAAAGGAAAAATAAGAACAAGAGAACACTTAGCTTTAAATTGAATTCAAGTGCACAGAAATCACAGAAATCAACATAAATGAAAAAAGTATGTTTTAAAGCCATTGGAAAATACACATGCACACGAACATACATACACACACACACACACACACACACACACACACACACACACTGTATATGGGTATGTGTGTAGACATGTATTTTAAAGTTTCATTTTTTTTTTCTCATTCCATGAGTACTCACTAAATTAGGTTCTCTAGGGAGAAACTGTAGGAACTGTATCATTGTTCAGGAAGCAGAAACTGCCCTTTGATAAAAGGCTTCCCTTTCTCATGCACAATGCACCTGGGACCTTCACAGTTGATTACTGGAATGTTTACACAATATAGCTTTGACATAAAGCTGAGAAGTATAACACATTTAATACTAAAAAAAAAAAAAAAGTTGGCCAGCATCTGATATTTTAATGAATTGGAAGACAGCCTACTTTGCTTTGTCTCAAATCAAGAAAATGGTGCCAGATTGGTCACTACTGAGCACTACTTAGTTTTATTATTATTATTTTTTTTTTTTTACAAAGAATGTTTGGGAACTTTTTTTTTTGATGTGGATCCAAAATTCCTTCATCATTACACGATAAAGTTGAAATGAATACAGAGACTTCTTACAGACTCCATTAACTATGGTAGCAAATCAAGAGCTTTTTCCCCATGTAAACAAGATAATCATACCGCATCATGTTTTTATATCATTGCTTTTCCTGTGTAGGAAATAACTAGAAATTTTGTTATGCCGATTTTGAAGATTTAAAATAATAATTGGTTCATAGGCCCATATAAGATTATAATAAATACTATATTACCACATTTCAGGTAATAGTTATATGAAATTACAAATAAAATCAGGAAAACTAGAAACCTAAACTTTATTTGAATAAGTTAATTACCTAGGCATCTCCAGGCTTTATGTCATTAAGTTCTCACATAACTTAAGCAGAAGAGTTATTAGAATATAGAAGAACATTTCAGGAAAGCTACAATATACATAAAAATCTACTCCTCTATTAGATTGAACATTGCTCAAGTGGTATACTTACAAATTAACTTTGTAATTTTTGTCAAAATTACATAACATCAAGCTATGCAGAAGAAAATGTCAGATAATCCACATTAAGATTTACTGTGTGTGGTAGTTTAACTGAGACTGCCTCCATAGGCTCATACATTTGAATGTTTGTTTTTCAGTTGGTAGACAGTTTAGGAAGGATTAGGAGGTGTGGCCTTGCTGAAGAAAGTGTGTGACTGGGATAGGGCATAAGGTTTGGTTATTTTTTTTTTATTAAGAGATTTTCTATTCACTTTACATACCAACAGCAGATTCCCCTCACATTCCTCCTCCCACCCCTCAACCCCTAACACCCCCCCATTCCTACCTCCTCCAAGGCAAGGTCTCCCATGGGGAGTCAGCCCAGCCTGGTAGATTCAGTTGAGGTAGGTCCAAGCCCCTCTTCCCTGCACCAAGGCTGCAAAAAGTGTCTCACCATAGGCACTAGGCTCCAAAAAGCCAGCTCATGAACCAGGGATGGATCCTGATCTTGCCTATCCAGAGGGCCTAGTCCAGTACCATGGGGGCTCCTCAGCTGTTGGTCCACAGTTCATGCATTTCCTCTAGTTTGGCTGGCTGTCTCTGTACATTTTTCCATCATAATCTCTATGTCCCTTGCTCATAGAATCCCTCCTTTCTCTCATCCTTTGGATTCCTGAAGCTTGGCCTGGAACCCAGCCTTGGATCTCTGCATCTGCTTCCATCAGTCACTGAATGAGGGCTGTATGATGACAGTTATGGTATTCAGCCATCTGATTACCGGAGTAGGCCAGTTCAGGCACCCTCTCGACCATTGCCAGTAGTCTAAGAGACATTTGAGGAATTGCTCAACATTCTTAGTCATCAGGGAAATGCAAATCAAAATGACTCTGAGATACCATCTTACACCTGTCAGAATGGCTAAGATCAAAAACACTGGGACAGCTTATGTTGGAGAGGCAGAACACTCCTCCACTTGTACAGCCATTTTGGAAATCAGTATGGTGGTTTCTCAGAAAATTGGGAGTCAATCTTCCTCAAGACCCAGCTATACCACTCTTGGGCATATACCCAAGGAATGCTCAATCATACCACAAGGACACATGCTCAACTATGTTCACATCAGCACTATTTATAATAGCCAGAACCTGGAAACAACCTAGATGCCCCTCAACTGAAGAATGGATTAAGAAAATGTGGTACATATACACAATGGAGTACTACTCAGCAGAGAAAAACAATGGCATCATAAAATTTGCAGGCAAATGGATGGAACTAGAAAATATTATCCCGAGTGAGGTAATCCAGACTCAGAAGGACAGACATGGTATGTACTCACTCATAAGTGGATCCTAGATGTAAAGCAAAGGGCATGAAGTTTTAAAGAGCAGGGCAGGACTCTCTCTCTCTCTCTCTCTCTCTCTCTCTCTCTCTCTCTCTCTCTCCCCCTCTCTCTCTGCCTCCAACATGTCAGATGTAAGCTCTCAGTTACTACACTAAAGTCATGTTTGCCAATCTGCTGCCGTGCTCCCCAGCATGATGATCAAGGACTAAGCCTCTGAACCTGCAAACAAGCCCCCAATTCAATGCTTTGTTCTTTAAGTTTCTTGTTCATGGTGTTTCCTCATAGCAATAGACCAGTCACTATGACATTCTTCAAAACTAACAGGATGTGATTCTGGAAACCTGTGAGAAATTTAAAAATCAGAATATATTTAGGTGTTTTCCCAGCCTGTAAGAAACTATGTAATGAGCAATTGAGGGCAAAGCTGATTTGGTCTGATTTGATAAGATAATTAAAAATCCACTAGAACCCAACTAAAATTTATTTCCTTAATAGTACAATTGTGGATCTCCAAGGCCACATTGACACAGACACCTGTGTAGTTGTTTGTGCAGCTATTACAATTGATAGCTTAAAAATGTGGTTTCTGTTTCTTTTCTTAGTCTAATCAGCCCAGACTAACCAAAGAAAATTGTTAGCTATTAAGTAGGCTTGCTCCCAGGCTTTCTCTATGTTGTGCTATGAAAAAAATTCTTCCACAAACATACCCACACATGTGCAGAAAATTCAGTAGCATTCTTTTGAGTAAGTAATGGATTATGTTGCTCAAACAACAGGCTAGTCTAATTTTAAAGGTATCTCACTGATACTTTTTTCAATAAAATTACATAGTTAAATTATGCTTTAAATATGATTATTACAACTTATTAATAATCTTCCACCATTCTCTTTTCTAAAAAGGTCCCCTTGTTTATGGGCATTTACTTCATTTTATTTGTGTAATGTTTTATTCATTTATATTTTGATTTATTTACTCAATGATTACTATTCACTTCATGTCTAACTTTAACTGAACTAGTGATTCTGCACCAACTTATATTTCATATATTTTATGCTTTGATTTTGTGAGTTAGAATACAGGAGATAATAGAGTAAAATTTCAAACTTAGTACAGTAGGCCAGAAATATTATCATCAGTTAACAGTCATTGGGTAGTAAATTTCCTTTTTTGCCTCTTTAATTTCTTCTGAAAATAACTTTGATTCCAACAGTATGATTGAATAACACCTACTTTCAGCATAAGTTAGTCAAACTAGCTGCTCAATTACTATTTTATACACTTTTGTATTGAAATAATTTTAAGCTATCAGTATGTAAATGCTTATGAATAGCATAGGTATCAATTACCTAACATCTATTGTGTAAATTATTAATATTTACTTTTAGGCATTATTTACATTCTCTGTCTCTCTGTCTCTGTGTCACTCTGCTTCTGTATATGTCTCTGCGTCTCTCTCTCTCTCTCTCTCTCTCTCTCTCTCTCTCTCTCTCTCTCTGCATGTGTGTGTGTGTGTGTGTGTGTGTGTGTGTGTGTGTGTGTGTGTACATGCATGTGTCTGTGTGTCTGTGTGTGTATATGCACTCCTGTATAGTGGCAGTTGGGTATGTGCATAACATGTTGAGTGGCATGTAGAGATCAGAGGACATCTTGCAGGACTTGGTTTTTACCTTTCACCATGTGGGTCCTGGGGATCAAAATCAGGTTGTCCAGCTTCACATACGGGACATTTACCTCCTGGAACATATTACCAGGCCTCTTTCTATTTATTTTTGTTTGGGTTTAGTACTTTTGGTACACATCTTTTATGAGTATCAAAACACAATATTTTTTTTTACCATAGAGTGTACAGTTTCAAAACAATTTTGAAATTTTATCTTTCCAAATCTAGATATTTTTTCTATCATTCTACATAAATTTTAAAAATCATTTTCCCACTTCAGTCTTTGATCAATTGTAATCACCTTTAGAGTGTGCCCATCGTTTGTTGTTTCTGTGTGTTGCCTTTCTTTTCCTGGCTACCTTCCAGTCTTCAGAAAGGGCTTTCTAAGGCTCCTAACTATAGTATTTCAACTTAACTCTTTGTCTAACATTTTTTAAGTAAGTCATACCAAGCTATATTTCTTTGCATTTAACTAATTTGGGCATATTTTCATCATGAGATACTTACATTCTCAGATATTATGGTAAGTAAACTACGCCAATATTTCAAAATGGAAGGTTTTATATTTGTATTTAAAATCAGTCTAAAAGCACAAGACCAACCTTAAGTTTGATAAAATCAATCATTCCAGCTTAACCAATACATATACTATTGTTTGACTAACACTAAATGTCATTGAGGAGCACACTAGTTGATGTCATAGTTTTCAGGAGTGGTTCTCAACCTTCCTGATGCTGTGACCCTTTAATACAGTTCCTCATGTTGTGGTGATCTCCAACCATAAAATTATTTTCATTGCTAATTCATAGCTGTAATTTTGCTACTGCTATGAATCATAATGTAACTATCCAATATGCAGGATATCTGATATGTGACCCCCGTGAAAGGGTTATTCCACCTCCAAAAGTTTCATTATCCATAGGTTGAGAACCACTTTAGAGTATTTGTAATAATGTCAGCCTAAGAAGGGCATGTCTGAGGGTCTGAAAACAGACATATTATTAAAGCTTTGAAGTGAACTTCTTTTGAGTTATTGTAGTGATTTGTGTATATCATGTACCTAGCCACATTATTGTAATTCACAGCCTATGATCTGTTTGTGAATGGCAGGATCTCTACCTTTTGGATATTCACATAATTATAATTAAAAGCCTAAGATCTGTTTTTAAAAATTCCCATCTTTTACTTTCTTGCATAAATTTTTATGACTTGTGATGTTAGTTAATGAGTTTCAAATAAGGATTCTTATAAATTATTATAAAGGTCAATTATTAAATTAATGATATGCACATGAAATTATAAAGTGATTGGTTTATTAAAACGCACTTAGTCTAGTTTGTAAAATTATCTGTTTAGATGCTCTATTTATATCAATATTTGTGTACAAAATTTGTGAAGAAGCTCAATCATTTTAAGTAGAGTGCAAATGACAGACAAGAGATAATTATTTAATTTAATTTACTCATTGAATCAAAGATTATATTGAATTTTTCTCAGAATCTTCCATTTTTCTACTTACTACACTTTCTATACATATGAATGTAATGACTGCTGACATCTCTTAGACTCTTGTCTCATTTCCCCAATTCTAATCATATTGATTATTTTTATAAGAAAAATACAAATCAATTATTGTCATTCCTTTTTTATAAACTGTCACTTCCTTTTGCTTTTACAGTAAAGTGCAATGTTCAATATATTTTCATTGTTTTTCTGTTCTTTGATTTGCCAGTATCTGGTGTTTTATTGTCTATACTCTTTCATGTCATTACATTCTTTGAATACATCATTCACTCTATTTTCATGCTTTTATGTCTTCTATTTCTTCCCTTGAGCATTCTAATACTCCCTTCTCAGTCTATCCTTTGCTTGTACTTAGTTTTCCTTAAGATCTATTTTGAAATTGGTTGTCAATGTAATAGTCTTAAGAAATGAACACATATTAGGGACTCATGTCTCTTTTTTTTTAAGGAATTTTTTTATTCATTTTACATACCAATCACAGATCCCCCTCTCCTCCCTCCTCCAACCCCTCCTGTCTCCCCCCCACCCCCACAAACCACCTCCATCCCCTCCTCCAACAAGGCAAGGTCTCTCATGGGGAGTCCACAGAGCCTGGTATTCCACAGTTTGAAGCCCCTCCCCCCGCATCAAGGCTCTGTGTGGTGCCCTGCCCCATCACATCTTTCTTACAATGCCAGATTAGTTATCCTGTAGTGATGTTCTTCTTTCAAGAGCAAGTTTTTACAGAGCAGTCCAGTTCCTTTGTCCTGTCCTCTCTTCTACGTATATCTATGCTTCCCCACTCCTTTACGGCCGTGTCGTGAGTCCCTGTGTGAATATAGCTGACCTTTCAGTCTTAAGAGTTGAAATAAACTTCTTTATGAATTATCATATGAAGATCATCTGTTATGGCAAGAGAAAATAGACTAAGATACTCTGACATATTTAAACCTAGAATGTTCCTTCTCATCTCATCATCCATACTATTTACTTAAGGTTATTTCCACTCAGACCTTTCAAAACAAGCTATGGACAGCACTTTACCATCAGATCAACTTTCACATTCTGAATAATATTAGAAAAGGGGGTTAAACAAGGTTACATGGATCCTCGCTGAATAGAAATCCAAGAGGAGGGCATAATCCATATGCTCTCTAACATTTTTTGCTTCATCTAAAATATTCAACATTATTCCCCAAACAGGTGCTTTTGTACATCAGGTGGTAAGTGCTCCAATAAATGTTACTATATGTGGCTTAACATCTTGAACTTGTACTCATAGATCAAATTCCTATGCATTCTTCAGCTATTATTACGAACTAGAGATTTGTGGTAGTGTTAATTTATAAACTAAGTATAAAATACAGTCCTTCTTAAAAGTCTGCAGTTGATGGAGAAAAAAAATGGTTATTTTTTTCCATGCTGAGAAGTTAGTGAAACTCAAATTTAGTAAAGGACAATACTGATATTTATATGACATTACATAATCCTAAGTGATTCTAATATGACTGAAAGAGCTAAATCTTTGAGTCAGTCTCTGTGGTATATTTTCATTTTATCATCAAGACTCTTATTTAAATAAATACAATAGAACAAATGAATCAAAGATCCACTGAATCAGAATTGAGAGTTGGCACTATTCATTTCTTAATTAAATTTTTACAGATCATTGCTTCCCGAGCATCAAGTATAATTTATGATTAATTATGAAAACAATTTCCTAAGATTCATGTCTCTTTTGAGCAGTGTATTGGGATTGATGAATATGAAACCCAAGAAGCAAAGGCCACAAATGTTAACAATTTAGAAGTTGAAAAATTACCATTGTTCCAAGTCAAATTGACATGCCTCAATTGTCTACTTTAGCATTTACTGGATTATTTTAAATTTTCTTCTTGTGAGTGGTTTGTGCTGTAAGGAAGAAATTAATTTTTAATTACATGGATTTTGTAATATTACAAAAAAATATAAATCATAATAGATTGGAGAATAAAAACAATATTAATTCAAATTTATATACAGTGATCAGCTTGCCTGTAAATAAATTCATTTTCATCCACTGACCTATCTGAAGATGTATTACTAATACATATAATAAGGATATGAAACAGAATCAGTAAAGCTTAAATTCCCCATGTTTGCATTGAGTATATTCCTTAAACTAAATTAAACTGAAAAGTCCTAGAATTGTTTTATTTTGAAAAACATTATTCCAATTTATAAAGAGTGTATAGAATAGAAAATAAAGCTGGGCATGATGGTCCATATCTCTAATACTTGCACTCAAGATTTAGAGGCAGGAGGATCAAGAGGTAAATGCCATACTGGGCTACATAATGAGACCCTTTATCAAAATGAGGAGGAGGAGAATTAGAAAGAGGAGGTGTGAGAGAACAAAGAGAAAGTGCCACACATGTTTTATCTAGATTCACCAGTTCAGTTTGGTTTTTCATTTTATCATTTTGCTTTCCTTCTCTAATCTCTCCTTCTCTCTCTCTCTCTCTCTCTCTCTCTCTCTCTCTCTCTCTCTATATATATATATATATATATATATATGTATATAAAATTATGTAGATATTCTTATAGATACCCATGCCTACATAAATACAAATATGTAGTATATATAATACATGAATAAATATATGCAGAAAGAGTATAATACATGACAAATTACATCTATGTAAATGTTATGTTTCTATATTCATATATAAAATAGATGTAATGGATATAACTATGTCATGTATCTATTGTTCTAACTGTATATGGGATATGGATGAAAAGGTCTTTGAAATACTCAAAGGAAAGTTGGAACCCCCATGTGACTTATCCCCAAATACTAAATAAGTTATTTCCCATGTACCTGGATGGAGATACAGTTCTTTGACAGAATGATTGTCTAGCATAGAGGCCATAGGTTCAGTCTCAGGACAGAAATATAAAAACATATTCGTCATAATTTTCTGAAGGTTTATACTGGTCTATTATTAATACTCTGTAGTCAAATGAGTATATGAGGTGCCTGTGTGAATGAAGACCCCAGGGGAATAGGAAGAAGCAGAGTGCTAGAGAGGTCCTCAGAAATCAACAAAGATACCTCCACTATAGGCTACTGGCAATAGTCGAGAGAGTGCCTGAGCTGACTTACTCTGGTGATCCCATGGCTGATATGTGAAATTAAGTTGATTATAAAATAAAAATATTAAAAAATATAGTCAAATGAACTATTGACCTTTGTTTGCCAGGCTTTGAACAATATCTAAGTTAATAAATTTTAAATTAATTTTAAGACTACTTATTGTTCTTTAGTTTAGAACATTTCAGTTTTACTTTGTGAATCTATTTTGGATTTTTTAATCCTGTTTGTTTGTTTAGTTTTGTTTTTAATGTTACTTAGTCTCCTGTTGATGAGTGGATGTGTGTTTGTATATGTGTGCATGCATGGGGATCATGACGTGCATACCACAACACATATGTGAGCATCAGAAGATAAGGTTGGGGGCTGATTTGTGATTTTACTATGTGATTTGGGAATGGACTTCAGGGTGTCAGGTTGGCATAGTAAGCACTTTGACCTCTGCTCTATCTTTCTGGAGCCATTTTGTTGTTAATAGAATGTCTCTCAATTGGGATCATGGGTAGGAGTAAAACTACAGTGATTTATTTATCTTAGAGCATATTGATAAGCATGATAAGCATTCTTCTGCTAAGGATAATAATAGCTTTAATAGTAGCTTTGATGTACCATTTAAAAATGATACTAACCATGTCTCCCCAGAGAGAATATGTGTTACTTTGGAATTAATACGTAATTTATGGGGAACAATTATAAGGCTCTGTATCTCATTTCTCATCAAATATTCAGCAATTAATTTTAGCATGTAATGGTGATCAATCACAGTTCACTTCTGCTTAATATGAAATTATTCTAGTGTCTAATATTTATTGTCGATTTGAGTGAATTGAGAAAGACCTAAGAGATTGATAAAGCACAAAACTTGAGGTGTCAATGATGGTGCATCCAGAGATAGATCACGAAAGCTCGGACATAATAAATGGCTCAGTTTCTCAATGGATTCATGTTAGAATGGCATTATCTGAGGAAATGAAAAGTACAAGCATGATAGGGCATAGTTAGCTAGCGGAAGTAGGTGTCTGTAGGACATGTCCTTGGGGACCATATATTGTTCTGCTCTCTCTACCATGGGCCCTTTCTGTCCCTTTTGGGCTACCATGATGTGAGCTCATCTCTTTTGCTTTCCACACCATGATGGACTAGCACCTGTGAAAACATGAATGAAAATAAACCTTTTCTTCTTTATGTCATTTTGCCAGGTTTTTTAATCACAGTAGCATAAAAGGTAACTAATATGATATATGTTTATATGTTTCATTATAGTGAACATTATCTTAGAAAGTGGCTTCTCGCTTGTTAATCAATTTATTCATTATATATAATAAATTTAAAATGTATAAATACATAAATAACATTATATAATAAAATGTTTTTGTATGTCAGTGTTTACTTACAAAATCATATTTCAGTGAGTCACTATGTCTTGTTAACACAATGGCTCACTTAACCAAACTGGGCTGAGAGACTGTGTGAGTGGCAGAGTTCTACAGTAGTAAATGCATACATAGGTACTTGTGGTGTTGTGTTGCTAGGAGCTGCTGATTATTTTCAACTCACTCTTTTTCCACCCTATGAAGTCTTTTGGGTCTAGGTTGACCTTGAGAGATACAACAGTAGAGTCTGCATGCCTTGTTTGATGTTTTAAAAAGCTAGTGCATATCTCTAGGTTATGTACTAACTTTTTTTCTCAACTTCTAGTGATTCTCTATGGATTTCACATCATGTTTCCCAATCCCAATTATCTCTGAATCTGTTTGTGAAGCTGTAGGGTGGCCCATTTTGTTATACTCTATACCCTAAATATGTATAGTCCATTCATATTTAATTGTAAGTGTTCATTGCTGAGTCATTGGTCAGGTTTGAGGCCTCTGGTTTCTGCTGCCCTATTGATAATGGGCTCTCACTGGGGCTCCTTTTGGATAGCCTGTTGTTGTCCTGTGTCATGGAGTCCTTGCAGTTTTGGATCTGTAGGTCTGGCCCCTTCACTTGCTCCAACAGTTCATAGATGAGGTAGATGTTGGGGTGGGCTAACTCACAGCCCTGGTTCTGGACCTGGGTGGTAGCTGGATTGGTCCACCTCCCAGCTTTCCTGTATAGTCACTACCCTGGCAAGCTCTCCAGCACTGCCGCAGCCAGCTCACCCAATGCAGCCTACAGCACAGGACAAGGCCAGTTCTCCTGTTCTCTGGTCCTCAGATCAGGCTCATTCACACTCACACCACCAGGGCCGGCTCTACTGTTTTGCTCAGGTGGGGTGCAGGGACCACTCTGCTGTGTGCTGCAGCTGATGATGGGCAGGACTAGCCCTCTCACTCTCATGACCCCAGGGCCAGATCTCTTGCCTGCCTGCCTCAGGTAGCAATTGGGGAGGGAGGAGGGCATGCCACTATATGGCAGATGAGGGGGTCAGCTCTGCTGCTCTAATGACCTTTGAGTAGGCTCACCCTGGGTCCCCAACAACAGGATTAGCTCTAGTGTGCAGCCTAGTGAGTTGCACACCCATAGTGATGAGTGGGGCCCTCTTTCAGGGGCAGCTCCCTCCTGAAAGATGGGGCCAGCTCTTCTGTCTCAGTATTTGTGGAGGGGCAGGGCCATCCATCCCAGGGCCATCGAAGGGTGGGGCCATGGACATCATCACAGACGTCAGCCGCAGTAGAACCACAGCCCCAGATGTGGCCCTCAGCAGCAGCCCTGGCCCAGATGACACCACGACCCTGGGTAAAAGCACAGACCCCTCTGAACAGCATGGCCCTGACAGATGTACAGCCCTCACAGACTAACCTGGCTACAGATTGTGGCCCAGACCCCAGACATCTGTGTGTTCTCTGGTTGCCTCATGGGCTATAGACATCAATATAGACCCTGGCTATGGTAGGAACTCAGACCCAGACATGGTCCTATGTGGTGGCCAGGCTCAGATGTCACCATGGACCCAGGCGGTAGCATAGGCCACCCAGAACCTCATCCTCTCTACCTCCCATGGCAGCGCTGCCTTTGCATACCAACATGGCTCCAGGTGACAGCACAGGATGTCTCTAGTAGAAGCATGGCTCTTGGACACCCTCATAGTCACAGGTTGTGACCCAGACCCTGGGGATTTATGTGTTATTTGGTGGCAATATGGACCATGGACATCAATACAGACCCTGGCTATGGTGGGATTCAGGACCTACTCATGGTCTCAGACAGCAGCCCGGGCTGGATGTCATCATGGTCCCAGGTCGCAGCACAGGCCATCCAGACTGGCATGTCCCCTGCAGCAGCTTGGCCATTAGATACAAATACAGCCCAAGGTGGCAGTACAATCTTTGATGGTCTCAGGAGCCACAGACATCAACCCAGATCCTGGAAAGGGCAGGGTTATGGACCCAGATATGGCTCCATGGGCAGCCTTGCTCCAAATAATACCATGACCCCCCAGCTGATGCACTGGCCACCCAAATTGGCCTGGCAGTAGCAGCAGCACATTTGTCCAGCACCAACCCGGTCACAGGTTGCAGCCTAGAGCATGGGTTCCCACATGGACCCTTTCGGGAATATAGGCCAGGAACATCAACACACACACACACTCTGGCTGCAGCAGAGCCACAGGCTCAGACACGGACCTCGGCAGCAGCCCAGGCTGTCACCATAGCCCCAGGGGCCATGGAGGCCACCCAGATTGGCACGATTCCCACGGCAGCATGGCTCTCAGACACCAACATCGCCCCAGCACAGGCCCCTGCACAGACCCCAGTGATGACCAGAGCCACAGACATCAACTCAGGACCCCTCAACTGCTCGATCGAGGGGATCAAGACCTGGCCCTTGGTCCCAGCCCGTCTCGCTGGACTTTGGTCCATTCTCATCAGCCCATTCCTCACTGTCAGAGGCCAGCTCTGACATGTCGAACGGTTCTTGAGGGGAGAAGTGAGGAATGGAGAAGTAATAGATAGAAATATAGATGGAACTGACAAAAAAGACATTCCCTCCTACAGCAAGGTAAGGCTTCCCATGGCGAGGCAGCAGAGCCTGGTGGGCTGTTTATACACTAGCAAGGGGAGGGGCAAAAGACTTCCCCCTCTGAAGGTTGAGGTATAAAGTTATCAACAAGTGTAGCCCTTTCAAAACACCTGGTAACCACACCCTTGGCCAAATCATCTCTTTATGCAGCCCTGCTGGGCAAAGCAAGCTCAGACTTTCTGACTTTGAGTAAGGCCTTACTAGGGAGCCTCTGTGGGCCCCCACACCTAACCGCCCTCACCTTTATGGACCTACCTTTCTCCTCAGCACACAAACCACTCCACTCTCCCTCTCTTCTACTACCCCATCTTGTACTCTCTTGCCACAATGGTGCCCAACCACCCAGTGCCAGGGCTCTTGGTTGGGTCACAAGTGGAGTTTGCTTGAAGACCGCCCACCCAAGGCCTAAGGGATGGCAGAGTTGTTGTCTTTCTTCTCTTTCATGCCCAGATCTAGAGACATCAGTATTTGGTATGATGATACCTGATTGGTGCCAAAGGAGTCAGGGGAAGCTGCTGGCTGATTGTGACCCATGCTGACCCAAAGGTTGTTTTTTTGGGGGGTGAGGGGGGTGGCATCTCTGTCCATCGCCGATTCAGGCCTGGGTGGATGATGAGTTCTCTTGGCACCTCTGGAAATGCTCAATGCATTCCTGTACATTTTGTCTGTGTGCACAATTCATGGGCTCCAATTTTCCTTCACATGTTCTGACAGTATCTTTACTTTATACAGAAAAAATTCTTTGTCAACAGTGCTAGAATTTCAAATGTATTGAACACCTCTTCTTTAAAATATTCTGTTCACAATTTTAGCATGTTGTTGATGAATTAATTTAAAAGTTTCATAGACCTAGAATAATCTATGTAGTAATTTAAATCATAGTAATAGTAGCCTTATTCTACCCACAAGAAAATCTGTGTTAGTTTATAATATTTTAGAATTGAAAGGTTTATCTTTTATCTGGAGTAATGATACTGGGCCTTGAACTCAAGGCTTTATACATGCCATTCAAGGATTTTAGCACTTAATTTGATTTTTTTAAACTTGAGTAGGGACTTGTATAAAGCACAAACATATGTATTTAGATGGAAATACACATTGTGGACTACTTATAAGCAACTAAGTGATATATGACTTCTTAAAGAAGAGTACTATGTCATATTCAGTGTCTGGGGAAGGTTTTATATTCCCATATATGAATGAACTTTATATAAGTAAGGAACCAAATGTGAACTATGCAACACATCACATTTTCAACATATGGAAACAATAGATAAAGCCTCTGAGAATTAATATTTTTGCTGACAAACTGCAAGGCTTCATCAGGAGAAAATTAAACATATTAGTCTATAAGGTCAGTGAGGTCATGGGGCACCTGGAAAGTCTAATAGTAATTTTAGACCTTAGAATAAAATGGAAAGTCAATCTAGTATCTGTACAGAAGAATAAGTAGACCCTTCTCATTTTAAAAAGAATTTCTAGCCGCTTGCTCCTAAACAAGCTGAAGTTTCCCAGTCAGAGACGTATGTTATTGGACCATTCTAGGACAGGGAGGAGAAGGTCTGGAATTTGAGGGGAAAAGGTTGTGTTGCAAAGAAACTGTCTGATAAGGTAAACACATCTGCTTAATTTCGGGGGTTACTTCTGAAAATCATTCTACATGAGAAAGCTTCATTACTTTTCTAAATATATGAACATTAAAGAAAAAAGGCTAAAAGTCAAAATCAACAGCCACATTTCAGAACCTTACTGAAATCTAAGACAGTGTGTTAATAAACTGAAGGAATAAAACTGTTCTAATAGGAGATAAGAAGCTTAGTATTGCATAGAGATTACCAGCTAATATACTGTTAACAAATTGAGACACATAAATAATAAAGGATGAAGTGAGAAAATATGATTAAAGGTAATTAGAGCTTAAAATGATGTTATGGAAAAGGCATGGCATAATAAGAATATGTTAGAAAAAAATCTCATTAGTTAGTTTGCCACGGAAAATTTGGGAAATAAGAACAAGAATACAAAATTTAATCCAGGGCAAAAAGAAAACCAGAAAAAAACAGTAGCATGAAATGGTGAGACTATATAACCAGATACAACTACTGGTGTTTCAGTATGATGTAGCAATTTACACAATGTAAACTTGAGCATCCTCCATTCCCTCTGATTTTCACAGTCTTTCTACCTCTTCTTCCGTGGGATTCCCTGAGCTCTGAAGGAAAGGATTTGATGGAGCCCTCCAATTTACACATCTTTGTGTTAACGTCTGGCTGTGGGGTCTCTGCATCTGTTCCCATCTCCTGCCAGAGGAAGCCTCTCTTATGATTATTGGATAAGGCACTGATCTATGAGTATGGCATAATATCCTTAGGAATCATTTTATTGACTTTTTCTGTTTTTTTTTGTTTTGTTTTGTTTTTTTGTTTTGTTTTTTCAGACCAGTCATGTTTGGTTTTACCCTGGGTCTCTGGGTTATCTAGGCTAGTCTCTGGTTCTTGATTACCTGAGTAGTGTTGGGTATGGGTTCTTTCTGGTGGCATAGACCTTAGGTCAAATCAGATATTTATTGGTTACTCCCACAAGTTCTGTGCAAACATTGTCCTAATATATTTCGCAGGCAGGACAGGTTGTAGGTCAAATGTTTATGTGGCTGGGTTGCTGTCCACATTTCTCTCTTGTTAGCCTGCAGTTTACCTTCCCACACCAAAGAGACTAGAACATAGGGATGAAGCCTCCATGTAGGCACTAGCTCAATTTCTTCATGTTCAATAAATTTGGGATGATTCATCCCTAACAGGCTTGAGGACCAGCCAGCCCAAACTAGTAAAACGATGCTTTCTGAGAGCCAACCTGGGAATACCTAAGGGCCTTAGCAACAGCAGCTGAGACATGATCTGGAGATGATTTGGACCAATGAGAGGCAGCCATGTCACACCAGCAGATGCATATTCATTAGACGTCCTCCCAGGGTGGGGTGAAAGGTATATAAGGCTTGCCTCTTCCTGAATAAACTGAGCTTGTTGTTTCAACATTCTCCTGGAGTCTGTGTGGTTGACTCTGTGCCTACTTGCCCCCTCCCCCATAGGGAACAACAGCACAGGACCATGCCACAAACAAATTGTGTGGATGCTGCCCCAGCAAATGGAGCCCCACTGTCCGTTTGCAGAGGGCAACCCTTTGTCTTAGCATCAGCCTGGGTTGTTCTGGGATTTCCATGGAACCCCCTTGTCCAACAATTCAATTAAATGAAACCCAGTTCCATACGGCTTTCTGAATAAACTAAGCAAAGTGGTATACGTTCACAGAAAATAAAACAGCAAGCACAGAGCCTACATTGGTCTACACCAGGTTTTCTGGTTATATATTATAGCTACTAGCTTAGTATTTTTTATGGGACTCCTGACTCTGAAAACGAATGGATCTCTTAACTCTTCTGCCTGCTTTTCCTCCTATTGTATTAACTAACTTTGCTATGAAAGTTTTTGCTTCATCTTATTACATTGTATTTTGTCATGTTTCTCAAGATCCACAACTCCACTACCACCACAAATACTAAAAAAACAAACAAACAAACAAAAAAACCAAACAAACAAAAAACAAAAAAAAAAAAACCTGCAAAGCTTATTTCCCCATATTTTAATCCTGTAATGTAATGTTTTTTCACTGGCTACTAAGTAAATTAAAATGCTACTTCTGTGTTAGTATGTAGATATTAATTATCTTATTTTCTTGATTGCTTTTTGCTTTATAATTCTATATGAAGAAGGACAAATAAAAATAAAAGCTAAACTCTTCACAAATCCACAGAGAAATAAAAATATTAAGAAAATATTGATAAACAAGAGCGGATGCGTAGAGGCACTACTTTATTTAAAATGTGAATACAAACAGATGTACTTATATTTTAAAAATGTTTTTAAGTATCTGCTGAATTAGTCCCCAGACCCACAAGTACAGTCTCCTGGGTGATGAATCAGTAAGCTTGCTTTCTGAAGTAGCTGTAGTTTCCAAGTAAAAGTCTTTATGAAGCTGTGCATTTACCGATCCATGTTGAAAAACTAGAACTACCAGTATAGAAACTAATCTTTGTGTGAGTGGCAATGTCTTACTTAATTTTCTTTGTGGACAGCGCTACTTGGGATTCAATGCAGGTCACACAAGCCTAGATGGGATCAAATCCCCTCGACTTGGGCTGGCTTAACATTGCAGTTTGACACGGAAATTTCTGCCTCTAAAGCCCTATGCTATTCCAACTACTCTAGTTTTTGGTCATGTATAAAATAGGCAAGTAACCATATCTACAGACACAGATTTAAGTTCTTGTTATCATTTTAAAAACAAACGTTGCAGAATGCAAGTTTCTTGAAATGCTTAACATTTTCTTTTCATTTATACTTTCAGTTGTGCCTACTCAAATTGCAAGCATCCTTTAATTATGCCAATAAACACTTGATATAATCTTATCAATACTAGAAGATCAATCTTTTGGGTATGCATATAGGCAAGCATATGGTGATTTTTTTACATTTATAACTGCCTCTGTCATATACATATGCATGTAGGCATTACGTAGGCTTTCTCAACAGATCAAAACAAATTCTATTCAAAACAGATCACAACATATTTTCATAAAATATGGATAATTGAAAGTATTCTTGCTCTCTCATTACTTCAATTTTATGTGTTATGAAATCCCAAAATGTTTTTTAAAGGTAAGTAAATCTTTAAAATCCTAGTAGTGTTTCTCTGACATATTGCCAATATTTCATTTACTCACTTATTTGCTGTTCATTCACTATAAACTTGCGATTTCTTGCTAAGGAAAGAGTTTAAAGTTAGTATCTTACATGAGTAAACAATATACAAAGAGGAATCTCTATTTACAAGATAAACAAAATTGTGTCATATGTGTTGTGGGTGGGAGCAGAGAGAATGTGATTCTAGGCAGAAGGCCCAGCATGAGCTGGAAGGATATTCAAGAAACATATGTAGTTTGGTGTGATTGCAGTGTGGGATACAGCTTGTTTTGACAAATGTGGAGAAGCATCTTATGTTCACTGTCTTCCACAAGGGCTAAGTACAAAAATGTACTTCTTACACATATCAATTAACAGATAACTGTACATTCCAGCCTTGATCCCAAGGACAGTCTGTATCTACAGTGACTGCATCCATAAATGATGTTAGGAATGATGTCTTTTTTTTATCAACTAACATCTCTCCTCTTTCTGTATTTTTTTAAATTAAATTGATATTGTTTATTTTACCATATGTGTTTTGCCTATATGAATGTTTGTACACCATGTACATGACTGGTGATCATGGAGGCCAGAATAGGGTATTGGAGCCCTTGGAACTGGACTTACAGATGGTTGGGTATTGCAGTGTGAATACAGCAAAATGGACCTGGGTCTTCTCAAAGAGCATCCAATGTTTTTAACTGTGGAGCTCTCTTCAAGAGCCCCATTTTTACATTTAAAAATATTTTCAACAACTTTATCACCGATGTACCAAAGATTGAATAGGCAATCATGTGAAAACACTTGATGGTATTGTAAAAATATATTGAGATTCTGAAAATAAAAACTACAAAATTTATTAACTCATATTAGAAGAATTAATGTTGTTTACATGTCTGTACCATTCAGGTGATATACACACTCAGTACTAGTAATATTAAAATCTCACAAAAATGACTACCTAACCATGAGATGAACAAAGACAACAATAGACATGTTAATGTGGACAGGAGAAAGTCTAGGAGACTTCAACCCCACACTAAGAATTACAGGCAACTGAAGAATTCTGAGAGCAAGAGATATAGTGTTCCTCAGGGGAAGCATAGCAACTGATTATCCAAACTAAAGGATCATCCATGAAAACATACATGTAGGTTAACATACGGACTAAGCAGGTTCTTTTATGTACTTAGGAATATATGTGTGTAATCATATACACAGATGTATGTAAGAACAATTGATAAAAAAAGAGGGCATGAAATTGAAAGAGAGCAATGAGAGTTATATGCTAGCATATGGAAGGAGGAAAGGGAATGAGAAAATCATGTAACTATACTTCTGAAGAGGAAAATGTAAATGGTATATTTTACACAGATAGGGAGGAAATATCCCAAAATTCACAAGAATCCTAAAAGTAAAGTTATCACAGTTTTAAACAACAGTAATTAAACCAGAATAGTTCAACGTATACATGGAATATAGCACATAGAATGAGTTAATTCAGAAATTAACCCATGTGTGTGTGTGTGCGCACACGCATGCATGTGTGTACAAGCAAGCATGTGCAGTGTGTGTATCAGAAGCAACCATGCTAAATATAATGACACAAAGAAGACATAACAGAAAGTGTACTTGAAATCTTAGCATTCTTAGAATAAAGCCTACAAGAAAATTTTTCTTTACACTGGTATTAGCAATGATTTCTTGAACACATCACTAAGAACAGAAATCGACAACTGTGATGGAAAAGGCTTTTGTAAAACAGAAGATCAATCAGAAGGAAAAAGCTCCTCAAGGACTAGCAGAAGATACTTGCAAATTTATAGCTGTAGAGGAAATGACACCCTAAAAATACCCATCACCTTGACAAATAGGAAAAAGCATAGCCTCAGTAAAAACTAGACAAAGATTCAGAACATTTTCTAAGGAAAACAGTTAATGCCTAATAGAGAAATAAATGATGAGAGAGACATGAAAGTCAGGCATCAAATGAAATATCATTCACTTCTGTTACAATACACACAGAATATGTGTGTGCATGTATGTTTGTGTACATATAATAGAAAAGATGAATTTGATGATGCAAATCATTTATAAATTTGTAAATTTTGAAAGTTGTTCCTTAGAATGTAAAAATCTTGAATCTGTGGTATTCAAGACAGAAGTTTCTTTAGAAATCTTAAAAAGAATTATCATATGACCCCAAATTTTTATCAAAAAAGCTGAAGTAAACAAGTGAAAGAGAGATTTGCACTACCAGATTCCTTGTAATATTATTTATGATCAATAGAACATGCAAACAGTCTTTATCCTTTGGCAACTTAATAAAGAAAATATCATACATACATACAATGAAATATTATTCTTTCTTATGAAAAGAAGACAGGAAATATCCTCATTTGTAATACTTGAAGGATCTGGAATACTTCATGCTAAAGTGTAGTCAGTATGCAGAAAAGGGCAGTCACTGCAAGGCTCCAGTTCAGTGAGGTGTCTATAATAGATAGCTTTACAGAAGCAAGCATTGTTGTTGCCAAGACTAGAGACATGGAGAAGAGTTATTCAGTAGGTACAAAACTACATGTATCCCAAACACGTCATCTCTAAAGAACCTTTAGAATTCTTTAATAGGCCTTCAAATCTGTTGTGATAATTAGCAAGACAATATCTCAATTTTTACTGAAAGTGAGTTCTTGGAATAAGTGTTCTCAAAAATAAAACCATTAAAAATGAAAGGACATAAGAACCATTGAAACGTATTGGAGACATTTATTGCCTTGAATTTGTCATGACTCTAGCGCTATTTGTATGTGTACAAATTCATCAAGCTATGCGTAGTAAATATATGCAATTATATGTATATCAATTAAAACTCAACAAAGGTGTTTTTTAAAAAATCCCTAGTTGAAATCAATTACTCTCAAATAAAAGGAGTTTGCTGACAATGAATTTTCCTTGATGGAGATATTTTAAAAGAGATATTTCTTGAGCTTTGGGTACTTTTTTTAGGTACCAAATCAAAGCAGTCAGAGCTTGGCTTTATGAGTAAGATATTTACTATGATTGATGTTGGTCTTTACTAAGAGTATAAGCCAAGCTCTCTTGGGGAATCTCAATGTTAACTATATTTTTATTTTAGGATTTCAGGGAAGTTTAAACGTGGGCTGTGCTTTCACACTGTCACCTGCCTTGGACCATACCCAGGTCTTCACTAGAAAAGCCTGCTAATAATGTGGTACTCTGAATAGTGGAAGGAGAAAAGAATTAGAATAACAGAATAAAACAAATAAGCATGCAACCTCAACCACATGTACATTGAATTTTATTTTTCTTGCTATTTCTGAATTGTAAAAAATTCTAAGGGGGAGTCATGGATATAAAAGAAGAATGTATTCCTATTTTTGTCTTGTTTTCTTGCTAAATAACACTGCATTAAAAGCAAGCAGTCTTTTGAGTTCTTTGAAGACAGCAATACCCTTTTGCACTATTGTGCATTCACAGCTTCAAATAGAGTGTAGAAAACATATTCAGAAACATGTATTTTCTGGTGAGTGATTGTGTAGGTACATGCTTGTGTGTGCTTGTGCATATGTGTATGGATGCATGTAGGGGTCAGAGGCAAACTCAAGTATAGATCCTTAAGAATCATCCACTTTGGTTTTTGAAACAGGGTCTCTTATTAGAACATAGGTCTCATTTGTTAGGTTAGACTGGCTGGACAGAATGTGCTATCATGTCCAGCATTTAATGTGTATAGTACGGAACAAACTAAGTTCCTTATGTTTGTAAAGTAAGGATTTTATCAATTTATTTATCTGCCAAGACCTGGACGAATGAACTATGCCTTTTTTAATCCCAATTAGCATTGATTTACATTAAAGATTTCCAGTAATATTAAATATGAGAGAATATAATTATTCCCTACATCTTAGGAAAGGCATCAAGGTGATTCGATTTGTACTGTGTCAGACTGAAAAAATATAAAGTTTATAACAAATTACCTATCTCTCTCTGGGTACAAGTATAGAATAGACTTTCTTCTCTAGTGTCGTTTGCTAAATACAGAGATTCCCAGTTTGCTGTTTAAATGCTAACGATAAGAAAATATGACAAATAGGTTTCACTGATTTCTCTTTGTGAAATTATCTGTAAAAATAATTAACTATAAATAACATGATACCAGATACCAAGACAGAAGGTAATGTAGGGTATTTATTTGACTATTAGAAACCATTTCATCAAAGGGTAATTGTTGAAATCAATTTGTCTGTGACAATAAAAATCACAAATGTTTACATATGAGTTTAAAGTAAATACTATGTTAACAATTACTTTGTAAATTTTACAAATTTTTATATGTTCTATTTTAGGGAAACCTAATTTCCTTCTTTTTATTAATAGAGGTTATTAATATTCTTTTCTTCTTACTTTTTCATCTTCCTTCTTTTTTTAACTATGATAGCATTCTTATATTCTTGCCATGGAGATAATATTGTTTGTGAATGTTTATAGTTTAAACTACAATAGAATCATGCTTACATTTCCTATTTGTACAAAATTTCTCTGTCTCCCTTTTTACAGGGATAATGTATTAGTTTAATGGTGGTAGATATGTAACTCAAACAATGGAATATTAAAGATAGCATACCATGAGAAATTCTGCAAATCTACCTTTCGAGAAGTTCAATGGGTTATAAAATATAAGTATTTAATTAAAAATGACTACCAATATAGATCACTTCTGAAAATAAATGTAAATAACTGAGCAAATATATATGTGTATGAAAATGCAAAATTATAGAAAATAAGTCAAAGAGAATTAATCACATGCTTAAAGAAAACACATCACTGAGTATGAGACTAATTCACCCATACTCCACTTTTAAGATACTGTCCACTCACTTCCTTTTTTGTTTGTTTGTTTGTGTTTTTCGAGACAGGGTTTCTCTGTGTAGTTTTGGTGCCTCTCCTGGATCTCACTCTGTTCACCAAGCTGGCCTCAAACTCACAGAGACCCGCCTGGCTCTGCCTCCCAAGTGCTAGGATTAAAGGCGTATGCCACCACCGCCTGGCACTCTCTTCTTATTTTAAAGGAATAAATGAGTGGAAACTAAGTTGGTAAGTCCAATTAGAATAGTTAAAGTTGGAAAGTTAAACAGTTGAGTCCATCTGCAGAAGGACTGCTGTAGGATGCAATGGCAATCCTAACATAATCTTCCTTTCACACTAGGTCAACTTTCCATCTTGTACGGTGATGGTGGTATTTTTAATTCAAATCTTTAACATCTGTCATGAAGGATCAGGACAAAATCTTTTTTTCTTAATCTGTTGGATGTAGCTTAAGACTTTCCTTAAATGTCATGAGCTGTTTTAGATCCTAGTAGAGACCATAGTTTCCAAACATGCTCACACCAACTCCTGTCATCATATAACCTCTCCTAACACCTCTTCTAATCAAGAAATCTTATCTTAAACTTCATTGTGTAGGTATGTCAGAAATGAAGATGTCACAACAGGCAACAGGTTTTCATTCTGAGGGAGGACACATGCTTTTGAAATTATAAACTCCAATATAGAAAACAAGAATCAAAGCTATGACGGTTGAGAGAACCATATTTATAGAGAGAGCAGATTCAGTCTCTGGACACATGAATCTTCTCATGCAGGAATCAATGACTTGTGTAGGTGAACATTCAGAGAAGACCGGCACTTGAGCTGCCCAAGTTTTTGTCCAAAGTAACAGATAGTTTTTGAAGAAATATGTGCCTAAAGATAATGCTGTTGCTTCCTCATAGTGCTGTGGCATTGAGACTCTGTACCTCCTAAGAGGTCTAAATATAGAAAACTTTACAGTCAAAAACAACTTCATAACATAGCTAAAAATTCAATACTATCACTAAAAATCAGTTGGGCTGATAGTTGACTTAGTTGTCTCAGCAAGGCAGGAGAAAGGAGAACTTTGAAATGGAATAGATTCAGTTGGAGAAAGGGGGAAGAAGGAGAGTAAAGGGGGAAATTACTAAAATTTACCATAAAAATATATGAAACTGTAAAGCAGTAAAGAAGAAATGAAAAGACATCAAGAGATCATGTCTATACTATGCACAGAGAGACTCTATAATATTAATCATGTGGAATCAAATTTTATAGATTAAGATAAAAACCATTCATGTATATTTGAGTTTTGAATATTTGAATTTGAATATTTAAATATATTCATCAAATCCTATATTTGTATAGGATTTGATGAATATATTTAAAAGAAAAGAAAACAAAAAAATGACCTTGTATATACATTTATTTTGGAGGTAAAATAGCATATATCAAAATAATAGAAATAGAGAACAGTAGGAACAAAATAATTTAAATCAAGTAAATTCATAGAAAAATTCAGGAAATTCAAAGTCCTCTCTCCAAAAAATGAAAGCCCCTTACAATCTCTCACAAGTCATATGAAAATAAAATTTCTCAAAGAATCACAATATTGTTAAGAAGGAATAGATATAACTCTTGGCATGGTAGTATATGGTGATCTTTTATTTGTGCTGAAATGTGATTTTATTTGTATGTTAATAAATAAATTTGCCTGGTGATCAGAGCTAAGAGCAAGCCATTTAACAGAAGTCCAGCATTGGTGGCACATGCCCTTAATCCAATCACATGGCAGGCAGAGTCTCTGTGTGGTCAAGGACACAGCCAAGCGGTGACCCAAACCTTTAATCTCAGTATGAACCATAGAGACCTGGAGATCTGTATGGACGGGCAGTGACAAGGAAGTCATGTGGTTGGGTTTAGAACCAATGAGAAGGCAGAACAGAAAGGCAATAAAAAGGACACAGGAAGGTCTCTCTCTCTCAGGGGAAAGACAGCAGCGAGTGGTAAGATAAGGTAGTCTTAGGTCTTGGCTACTGCTCGATCTCTGGGCTTTTAACTATTTATTTGGCTCTGTGTTTCCTATTAAATAAGACCATTTGGAATTACATCTACAGTAGTATACAGAATGTATGAAATTTAAAAAAAAAAGTTCACAAAAAGTAGGTTACCAACAGATTGTACAATAGATATTTTATATTGAAATATAAAGAAAAAAATCTATAATGTTAAACTGTTGATTTCAGTCATTGAAAAAAGTGATGAAGATAAAATTGTTCACATTATATGAAGTTCCCATACACTCCAAGGTCTCTATTATGTGCTTCATGATCAATTTACAACTATTGATGATTTACTATATAACAGGCTTATTCTATATTATATATGAAATATTGGATTTAAGGATGATTTTCATAAAGGAAAATATAGTTGATATCATTATGTGAAGCTACTTGATTACATGCCTGTACCATGATAGTATACCATCAATTCAAACTGCATAGTTATCCTTCTAATTATACATGGAACATGAAGGATGTGGACTATAAGGAGACAGGATTTCTTACATTATCAGAAATGGTTCATACTTCTATTATATTCTCTTCTAGCCCTTAATCATTCTTGACTATGAAACAGAAAACTTAATCAGTAAAATAAAATGTGTTATTCAGTTTTAAAAAATGAATTATGTATTATTGGTATACTCTTTTAGGAAGCAACTTACAACTCTTATTTTAGTCTGCTGAGTTAAATATAAAGATATTACTAAAAAATAGTATTTCTTTACTGTTTGCAGGAGTAATTCTCTATGCAATTCCAGGGAATGTTTTTCATTGTTCTTGCCTTGTCTTAATGATCCAGAAATTTAACAGGGTTATAACATATTCAATAAATTTATTCAGATCTTGAAATATTCAAGTAATGGAAAGTATGCCTTTGTAAAGCTCAGGAATGCTAGTCTTTGATTTTTTTATGGTTTAGACTGTTTTATGACCCTCTCTCAATAAAAACTATAAAATTAAAATGACCATGCAAAGGTTTACGGAACGCCTCTGACCCAGCTTGGTGAAAGCTAATGGCAGTACAATTGCTTCCTGGATCTGCTAAAGTAGCTCTGGGTGGGGATGGGGGAGCTATTTTGCAAGTCATGGGCAGAAAGAGAGTCTGGAAAACCCATTTTAGGGGAAACCCCTCATGTGGCAGCTGTACAAAGAAAGAAAATATTGTCAGTTCCACAAATTATGTCTTAAAACATGTCAAATTTTATATCAAAGATGCCTCAGCCATCATGACTTGAAGAAAAAATAATGAGAAAGACTGATAAGAATTTCCATATAATCATTCCTGAAATCATGAGCATGATATTACTAAGACATTAATCAATTCCCATATCTCATTGTACTCCGTTTCTAGCAGTATAAAACGTAAAAAAGTGATACATATACCGAGTCATGGCTTTACATTCTGCCGTGTACGTTTTTTCTTTAAAATTACGTTTTTTTCATATCATTTAACTAATTTGCTTTTAAGGAAACATGATCTATGCTCACATTCTATTTTTTCCCACTGATGATGCGAAGCAGATTTTTACTCCTCTCACATAAGTAATCTACAATGAAGAATCTGAAAAATGTATGTTGTTAAACATGAAACATCTCATCAACATGACTGCTGTCACATGATCTGAACAAAGACAACCGTTAACATACTAAACTGGACAAGGGTGAGCCCACCAGGCTCCCACCCTACACAAAGAACTAAGGAATAGTAGGCACCCAAGGAATTGTAGGAGTGAGAGAAATAGTCTTCCTCCTAGAAGAACACACCAGTTGGTTATCCAATACCAAATGGTCCACCCTGAAAACATACATATGAATATGATTATACAGACTAGACTGGCCTATTGTGCTTCTGTATTTAGGAAAAAAATGAATACACATATTTGTAACAACAATTAATGATAAAAGAGGTAATAAATTTGAAAAAGAGCAAGGAGCCATGTATGGGAGTTTGGAGGGAAAAAAGAGAGAAGAAATGATGTACTTATATTAGTCTCAATATATAAAACAAATATTTTTTTTTCTTAATCAGTACTTGAGACCATTGATTTACAATCACTAGTTGCGGGTTGCCTCCATAATAATCTGAAATCGGAAGACTGATAAGTTCAGGCAATGCACTATAATAATATATATTACAGCAGGCAGTACTTGTAAGTGATATCCACAATTGAGTGATGAAATATTTTCTTGCAATATTTATCTTTTACATTATTAAGGCTAATCTCCCAAGTAGTAGCCTAAAAATATTAAAAGAGGGTTTGCTTTCATTTTTTCTTCTCTCCTTTAAAGATGAGACAGTTACATAGATACCTGGAGTAGGACTAATTGGATATCACAGCATCTATAATTCTCAAGGCTTCTGTGCAAGCCTTTTAAGTCTATCATCATGGCTCCAGAAAAATAACTGCATTTAAGGAAAAAGGATGTCAATGACAAGCCAATTACATCCTCTTTATAAGGAAACAAAAGACTTTCATTGATACCTTTTGCAGATTCTCCTACAAATCATAATACCTGGATTATGTCACATGCCTTTCTCCAGATGCAACAGAGGCTTAGAATATGTGAATTAAATGTTGCAGCCTGTATTTCTTGGTAAGAGAAAGAATGAGAATATCCATGAAAATGACAATTTTATTATCTGACCAGTAGGATCTGTCAAAACTTTTGGAAACATCGTTTCATCATCCAGCATAAATCTGTGAGATACCAATATTGTTCTATTTAAATAAACTGCATCAAGCAGATCAGTTAGTTGATATGTACAAAATACATTTTCATAAACCCAAAAGAACTATTAAACGAGTATACAGAAAAAGTGTATCATTTGTCTTAGTTTGTTTTCCTGATAAGGTGATAAATTATTCCGAGAAATGTAACTTATGGGAGCAAGTTTTTATTTTTCCACCTAATTTCATGTTATAGTTCATAATAATAGGGAAATAAAAACATCAGGAGCTTAGAGTGGCTGCTCACATTACATCAGCAGCCAGAAGAGAACAGTAAATGAAGGAATGCATGCTCAATTCCCGTTTTTACTTTGTTATAGCTCAGGATCTTGGTTAGGGAATTTTGTTAGCCATCGTCAGCAGAGTCTCCATAGTATGTAATTAAGAAAGTGACACTCAGGCACACCCAGAGTTTCCTTTACTAGGTTATTCTATTTTATGCAAAGTTGATAGTTAATATTAGCCATCAGACCACTTGGAAACAAAGCTAGAACTTTACCCTATCAGTTTTTTTTTTAAATTATACTGTAATTAAATTTCTTTTTCCTTTCCTCTTCTCAACCTCTCACATTCACTCATCTCTGAAATTTCCTCTCTCGATTTGTTATCTGTATGCATATATATATATATATATATACATACAGTATGCATACATATATATGTACATACACACACACACACATATGTGTGTGTGTGTGTGTGTGTGTGTGTGTGTGTGTGTGTGTGTGTGTGTGTGAAGGTACAATGATACCGACACATACATGATCTAAGGTACCGGATAATCAACTGGGATATCCAGTTGGTCCTTAGAAAAGACCAATATCCTAGCTTTCAGGATATTCAATTCCCCATATTACTTTGTCTAGTGTTGAGACCCTGCCAACTTTCTCCCATCCATGTTACCAAGTCCACTAGTGTTGCTATTGCTCAAATCCTTTCCTGACAGCCATGCTGATGAGATTTCAAAGATGAGCATCTCTGGGATTTCAAGGAGACACAAATCACCACAAATTCTTGTTCCATTAGTATATATATATATATATATATATATATATATATATATATATATATATTCCTGCTGTAATCTCATCATAAGTTGTGTATTAGGAATATTTTCATTTCCAAATTTAAATCAATTGGGAAAATAAATGATATTTGTTGTGAAATTAAGGGTCACCTAATAAAACCTTTTAAAATGGAGAATTCTGGGCTGTAACTAGTGTCTGATTAAGTATGTCTGGTTTAAGGATATACAATTTTAGGAACTACTGTGTGATCCTGATGTCATTGACCTTGCATTCCATCATGAGGAACAAGAACTTATTCGTATTTTTATTAATGACTTGCTGGAATCATTTACTCACACATGCTATAAAATCTGCATAACTTAGAGGAAAGATAGTTGATCCTGATGAGACGGTTAGTTCACATATAAGTATATTTCTATGTTATATCTACTGCAACCATACTATAATCTTTCTGAATTTTTATTACTTTACTGAGAAAGAAAACATTTCAATTGTTAGGGTTTGATATAATGGCACAAAATATGTTGATTTATACCAAATAATATATACTACAGAATACACACACACACACACACACACACACACACACACACACACACA
>CABHPP010126277.1:7377-18113 GCA_902168425.1 Peromyscus attwateri
AGAGAGAGAGAGAGAGAGAGAGAGAGAGAGAGAGAGAGAGAGAGAGATCTCCTCACTATATAGCCCTGTCTATCCTGGACTCACTATGTAGACTGGGCTGGCCTGGAACTCATTCATCTACCTTTACCTCCTGAGTGCTGGGACTAATGTTATGTGCCTCCACACCCAGTCCTTATATAACATATCTTAAATAATTGTTGTCCAATATCCAACGCATTTGTTCAGGAATAATCGGTAAGCACAATATGCAAGTCATAAGCTCTGCCCATTATCTCCATTGTGATCTCTACTAACTATGCACATAATTGGTAGGAGATCTCAGCTACACTTTAAATACAATTTTTATGCCAATCTACAGGATGATAAGCCCGGAATTGCATCCAGAGCAATGTCCCAAACCAACAGTCAAGTCTTGAAAGAAATACCTCCAAAGGTGACTCAATGACTCTTTCTTTTTTTTTTTTTTTAAGATTTATTTATTTATTTATTTATTTATTTATTTATTTATTATGTATAGAGAAGAGGGTGCCAGATCTCATTACAGATGGTTGTGAGCCACCATGTGGGTGCTGGGAATTGAACTCGGGACCTCTGGAGGAGCAGTCAGTGCTCTTAACCTCTGAGCTGTATCTCCAGCCCCTTCAATGACTCTTATACTTAATGTCTGCCCCAACTGTTAAAGACTGAGTATAATTAAGATTAAATCACTCACCACACCTTAAGAGAATAAGGATCTTACTCAGGGCTCAGTGTCATCTACCTGCACTCAGAGGAAAGGGATGGAACATAGAAGAAGCTTAAAAACAGGCACATTGATCAATGGAATCAAATTGAAAACCCTGACATTAATCCACAAACCTACGTACACCTGATTTTTTACAAAGAAGCCAAAATTATACAATGGAAAAAAGAAAGCATCTTCAGCAAATGGTGCTGGCATAACTGTATATCTACATATAGAAGAATGCAAATAGATCCATATCTATCGCCATGCACAAACTCTAGTCCAAATGGATCAAACACCTCAGCATAAATCCAGTTACGTTGAACCTCATAGAAGAGAAAGTGGGAAGTAGCCTTGAACGCATTGGCACAGGAGACCACTTCCGAAATATAACACCAGTAACACAGACACTGAGAGCAACAATTAATAAATGGAACCTCCTGAAACTGAGAAGCTTCTGTAAGGCAAAGGACACTGTCAATAAGAAAACAAGGCAACCTGCAGAATGGGAACAGATAAACATTTTATGATGTCTAGAAAACAGGAGTGAGGAAATTCCCTAACTTTAAAAATATAAATTTTTAATTAAAAACTATATATAAAAGTTTATCTGTTAGAAATTGCCCTGATAGAACATAAAAGAACATAAAATAAATCACTTATGTCTTTTTACATTATAATATTAAAGATAAAAATTCATTATTTTGATGCACCTTATTTTCTATCTTCTATATCACTTAGTAAAATTCAGCACTCTCACAAGAGAGGCAGATGAATTTCCATCTTAGTCTCCCAGTGAGAAAGAAACCGAAGACCTGGAAATAGTTGCACCAGATTCTCAATCCAGTGCTAAAGCGAGTAGCCAAATGGAATACTCTGGAAGGATGCCCATCTCCTGTGAAAAGACAACACTAACATTGTTAGAAGTTAACATTTACATCTGAGCCTCCTTGGTGCTTCATGTGGGTGGGCTGAGCGAGCTAAGGGTCCTAATCTAATTGGTTACACTGATTTTAATTTTCCAGGAGTTTCCAAGTTCCCTCCTCACAGTGGATGAACTAATAAAACCTTTGGCTGTTGACAGCTTTTTTTTTTTCTTGTAATTCTCTTGAGATGTAAACACAGCAGTCACTGTGGCAAGGAACACTCCTCAGAGGACAGAGGAGACAAGAGAACAGGCAACTAAAGCCATCCACAATCCTTCATTGGCCTCTTTCCCGTTTCAGGACACCTATATACGTACCCCTTGACTTTTATCATTTAAAGCTTTTCTAGCTTATAAACATATTAATTCTTCGCTGGTATGCAGCTCAGTGGAAGAGCATATGTCTAGTGTGTGCAAGGCCCTGAGATCAAGTCTTAAACCACAAAAGTTAAAGCTTTTCTTCCTCTGCTCATATATGAGCCTTAAGTTTGTAGGATCAAGTACATGTAACTGTTGTCAAATTTTAACAAATCCTTGTGGAGCATCTGAGGGAAGCTGTTCCTGGCATCAGAGACACAGGTTCTGGTTCCCAAGAGCTGATCTTCCCCTCAAGAAGACACAGAGTAAACATGGATCCAGCAGCAGATACAGAGACTGTACTCTGATGAACACTGTCAGGAAGACAGAAAACACCAGAAGCTGTTATTTCAGATGGTGAAATGGAGGAAAGCTTTTCTCATAATATAAGGATTGTGTACCAAGATAAGAAACTCTTGTGCAACTGAGATCAATATTTACAGGGAAAGCTGCCCCAAAAGAGGGGCTAGTAACACCAAGAACCTTAATGCTGGTGTGCACAGGCTGTGTTCAGAGACTAGCAAAGAGGTCACTGAGGACTGGGGATGGGGTGAGGGAACACTAAGGATATCAGAAAAGATGGGGGTTGATAGACTTATAGCTTTTCTTTTTTCTTTTTTTTTTAAATTTTTTATTATTAAGAAGTTTTCTATTCATTTTACTTACCATCCACAGATCCCCCTCACCTCCCTCCTCCCACCCCCCAGTGTCCCCCTACAACCCATCCCCCATTCCCACCTCCTCCAAGGCAAGGTCTCCCATGGGGAGTCAGCAGAGCCTGGTACATTCAGTTGAGGCAGGTCCAAGCCCCTCCTACCTGCACCAAGGCTGCGCAAGGTGTCCCACCATAGGCACTGGGCTCCAAATGGCCAGTTCATGCACCAGGGACAGATCCCCAATCCCACTGCCTGAGAGCTCCCTAAACAGTTCAAGCTAAACAACTGTCTCGCCTATCCAAAGGGCCTAGTTCAGTCCCATCGGAGCTCCACAGCTATTGGTTCACAGTTCATGCATTTCCACTAGTGTTGGCTGCCTATCTCTGTACGTTTTCCCATCATGATCAATCATACCACAAGGACACTTGCTCAACTATGTTCATAGCAGCATTATTCATAATAGCCAGAACCTGGAAACAACCTAGATGCCCCTCAACTGAAGAATGGATAAAGAAGATGTGGCACATATACACAATGGAGTACTCAGCAGTAAAAAAACAATGATATCATGAAATTAGCAGGCAAATGGAACTAGAAAATATCATCCTGAGTGAGGTAACCCAGACACAGAAGGACAAACATAGTATGTATTCACTCATAAGTGGATACTAGATGTAAAGCAAAGGATAACCAGACTACAACCCACAGCTCCAGGGAGGCTAGCTAGCAGGGAGGACCCTAAGAAAAACACATGGATTGCCAAAGGAGACATAGATGAGATCTACATGAGCAAACTGGGGGTGAGGGGGGTAATGAAGGGAAAGGGTTGGGGGATGAAAATATAGGGAAATGGGAGGTTCCAGCTGGAACAGGAACAGAGTGGGAGAGCAAGGAAAGAGATACCATGATAAATGAAGACATCCTGGGAATAGGGAGAAACAGGGTGCTAGGGAAGTTCCCAGGAATCCACAAGGATGACCCCACCTTAGACTACTGGCAATAGTCGAGAGGGTGCCTGAGCTAGCCTACTCCAGTGATCAGATGGCTGAATATGTTAACTGTCATCATAGAGCTGTCATCCAGTGACTGATGGAAGCAGATGCAGAGATCCACGGCCGGGTGCCAGGCCGAGCTCCAGGAGTCCAGTGGATGAGAGAGAGGAGACATTCTATAGCTTTTCAAAATGATTCAGGCTGCAAGGCAGAGAATGATCCCAACTAAGCACAGAGAGAAAGAAACCCATGAAGAGGCTCTTAGAACTTATGGAATGAGCAATGGTGCCTGAAAGTAGATATGATGCAGATCTGCTGAGAACTGGTGATACAATTTGGAGCTAGATCCTTGCTCATTATTATTATATGAGACACAAGAGGGAGGGAGATCCCACATCGCCAATGGGAACGCAAAGATTATATGCGAATTTAAGAACGTGATTTGAGACACACGGTGCGGTGACCATGTCAATGACATCCACATGCAAAGGCTACAAGTCCAGGAAAAGTCAAAATATGGAAATTTTTGATAGACGACGACAACAGGGACTAGGTCCTTGCTCCTCTTAGTTTGTTATGACTGAAATAAACTATAATAGTTGAAAGTGAAAACTGTCAGGTCGAGATGTACCTCAGGCAACAGAGTACTGTTGCCTAGCATGCATGAAGTCCTGGTTTGATCTCCAGCACCACATAAAACTAGTGTGGTAGCGCATGCTTGCAATACCAGCACTTGGGAGATGAAGGCAGAAGTTTCAAAAGTTCAAGGTCATCCTTAGCTACATATGGAGCTGGAAGTTGCCATGGGCTACATGAAACCCTGTTTCTTGAGGAAGGAAAGAAAGTAAAGAAAACTGTAATGTTGAACAGCAGTATTAGGTAACTGTGTGAGAAGATTGAACGATGCATGGTGACGTTACATCATATGTACAGAGTGGAAATAATGAAATATCTTGTTACACATGGCTAGGAGAGACAAAAAAAAATGTGTCTAGACAGTGCCCCTATAAGCCAATTTGATCTGTCTGGACTCTTTCTCTCTGATAAAACATCTGAGCAGCAGCTTCATAACCCATGCTGATCCTTTGTTCTTCTGAGGGGTTAAGCTTCCCAGGAACTCAAAGGCCTTGCTGACATCATCCCATAAACTCATGTTGATAGCTTAACAGGGGGAGAATAACAGGCTCTGATTTACCTACAAGCTGCTGGTCAAATAACCAAATTAGCTGCTCAAATAATATCACAGCAGGTCTTAAAAATAAGTTTGTTCAAGACCAGAATTGCCCTCTAGGTTAGCACTTGCTTTTCTTATTAATTACAAACATGTCTTCTTCAGTCTGTGGCCACCAAAACCAAGCTTTAATTTTTCTCAGGACTAGACAGGAACAAATTTCACTGACCTTCTCCATAGGCAGACCTCAGCAAAGACTGACCCAGGATCGCTCATGTAGACACTTTTATTTACTTATTTATTTTTCATGTCCGAAAGACCATCACATAGCGAGCATCTCCAGGCTGTCATTAACACACCACAGGAGTGAAGAGCCCTTGCAGATGTATCATCCGAGCACGAGGAAAGGTGCCCGATCAGGAACACGTGTCCCCAGCCTGTCCGGCCTGCCTGACTCTGCACAGCTCCTCACCTGTTCCTCCTGCCTTCTTAGAGCAGCCATTTTTCATATGAATCCTCACCTTTGGCCTATTTGCTCACTAGTTTTATGAGGCAAAGGTCTCCTTTCAGTGACGTCCCCTTTCTAAGTTGAAAACAGGACCTAAGGTAATAATGATGCACGTGAGAAAGCAGACGGCTGCCGTGAAGAAGGGAACTTCCCGGGGCTCAGTTGTATTGGTCTCTGCCACATCCCTCTGAAGAATGGGAACATCTCTCAAATGAAGAAATGTTCACAGGTATCTGGGAACCCTATGCCAATAGATTTGTTTTTAATCCCAAATTAAGGGTTCAGCAAAGACGGCTCAGTGGGTAAAAGCGCTTGTCACACAAACCTGATGATCTGAGTTCAGTCCCTGAACCCATGATGGGAGGAGAGAACCGGCTCCCATGAGTTGTTCTCTGACCACACACACACACACACACACACACACACACACACACACACACACACACCATGGCATTCATACATTCACACTCATATGTATCATATATGTGCACATCCACACACAGATAATCTTAATAAATTGAATAAAATTGTTTTAATTAACAGCAATGTCTCTAAAAAGGTCTCCACACAGGAGAATAACTAAAGCTCCTGGAACGGTACTACTTTTTTTTTCTTCATGAGAAGAGCACCATGTTTATCTTCACACACATTATAATCACAAACTACACAAAGACCTTTGGTCAACAACGAACTACATACATGAATGGTATTCTCAGAAGATTATTTTGCCTAGTGACTCCATAGGCATCTTAGTCTGTGTGAGTACGTACATGCTACAGTGTCCACACAAGGACAAAATTACCTAACACACAAGTCTCAGAAGGTTTCCCTGCTGTTAAGCAATATTAAACTGCAGTGATGTAAAAACTTGGTACTACTTTTATATGCAGATTGTTTTTATGTTGAGTATGAAATTGAGTGTGAAACTTAAAAGCCCAACAAGGAAAACTTAAATTTGTTCTGAGGATATGAAGCCATTCTCCAGCAGATGGCTCTCTAAGAGCAGAGGATGCTGAGGAACCTCAGACGTTCCCAACTGTCACAAAATCTGTCACCTCAAGGCACTAGCTGGTCGAAGCTGGTCCTGCTCCTAAGTGGGATATAAAAATGACAGTTGAGACATCATGCACTGACTGTCGCTGTATAGGAAAGCAGATTCATTTGGAGTGTGCAGAGTATAAATATAAAACTGAGACCAGGCCTGGTGTCACCTGTAATCCCAGTACTCAGGAAGTTGAGGCAGAAGGATCATGAGTGTGTCCAACCTGAGCTACACTGCAGGATTCTGCCTCCAAAAATTAGAAAATTACTTAAACATCTGAATTGATTCCTAACACACACAAATCAGAATGTTTCACCTAACAGTGAAAAGACTGAGCTTTTCTTAGATCTGATACCGCTAGGCTCAGATGTTCCTCCTGACAATATAAACCATCTGTCTGGATGTGCTCTCCCTGCAACACAGTCCACTTCCTACTGTCTCCCTGTCTTGATCATTGCTATTATCATGTCATCTGCCTGCCACCCAGACAATGGCTACCTAGGGAGATGTATTCCGTTATAATTACTAAGACCCAGTAGTACATAATAAATGATATATTATTTTAGAAGATGAGGTCATCAGTCATAAAACCAAGTCATATTATATATTTACTCCATGTGTAAAAGTACATTAAGAATATTACATGCAAGATCACATTTACTTTCACAACTCAGGTAGAAATAGCAATGTCTTTGTTTTACAGATGGGAAACTGGGTTTGAAGATGGTAAAAACTTTGGTAAAAATTCAGTGCGGTTTCATGGTGGAGCCAGGACTTACACTCCAGCGAGTCCTTTGAGACCAGAAGCAGGGGTGTTTTCACGGTGCCTGCTGTCACTCACTCACTGTTGGAGCTGGCTGGTCTGAGAGGCTTCACAGAGGAAGGGTGTGAACAGAGCTAACTCTGTCTCTTTCTCCTCTCTTAATTTTAGTTTTATTGCTCTGTTTTTGGAATGATGGAGTTCTGCTGGTTCTTTCCCTACAATACAGCAACCTTACTATTCTGTAAGTGAGAATAATGTTAAAATGTGTAGAAATGAATCAGGCTTTGTCTTGATTAGCTCTGACTGTCAATTCGACACAGCCTAGAGTCATCTGGGAGAAACTGCCCAGACCAGATTGGCCTGTGGGTGTGTCTGTGGGAAACTATCTTAATTATTCATTGATGTAGGAGGTCCCAGACCACTGTTGGGCAGCATCACTTCCTTGGCAGGTTGTCCTGGGCAATATAAAAAAGCTAATTTAGCACAATCCTGATAGGGAGCCATCAATCAGCATTCCTTCCCGGTTTCTGCTGTTGTTCCTTAGCTGTGAGTTCCCTGGTTAGAGGTAATTCTGTGCAGGTTAGTAAACATGCCTGCTTTTCTGTTCCTACCTTGAGTTCCTGCCCTGATTTTTCCCAATAATAGAATGTAACCTGTGGTTAAAGTAAACCCTTTCCTTCCCTAAATTGTTTCAGGTCAAAGTGTTTCGTCACAGCCACAGGGATGGCACCAGAACCGGTTTCTGTCGGGGATGGGACTATCTCTGATGGTTGAACTGTTGCTCTCCCACTGCTGTTCTAGAAGGATGATAGGCAGTGTGCATGTGGGAGATGGGGGTCACTACTTAACCTCAATTAGCTTATCATGCTGAAGCCAATGAGACTCTTCATACCATTTCAGTAAGGGATATTTCCATGGGATACTACTGTCTGGAATCATCATCAGTATAGAAAAAGCCATCTTGGCTGCCAAGGGAGACACTAGTAAACATAGGCAGAACCTAGCAAATCAAAAAAAAAATTAATAGATCTGTCACATCTTTTTCTGATCATTTCCAGAATGGGGGCAATGCATAAATTTAAATATTAAGAGGTATTATGAGCCAAGTATGGCGGCTCATGACTGTAATCTCAGAATGTGGGAGGCAGAAACAGGAGGACTGCCACAAGTTTATTGCCAGCCCAGATTATATGTATGGTACCATGGTAGTTCATGGTACCAAGTGAGACCTTGCCTTTAAAAAAAAATGAAGTAAAATAAACAGAGGTAGTATGATATCCAATAGTAACACTGTAATGAACTTAGCCAAGCGGGGTATAAGTAAACCTTTTGAAAAAAGAAAACGAATACCCACTACAGAATCCTCCTACACACCCAGCGGTACCACCTTCCCTGCAACAGAGAAAACAAAATTCCAGTGCATCTTCTGCCCTTGTTCACCTAGGACATGGCTAGCTGCCTAAGGGCTCCACTGTGTTCTGAGTTCGCATCCCTGTAACTAGCCCTCCAAACATTTGCACCTCCAAACTGATACTCCTCGCCTTTTAAGGTGCTACCTTCAAAAGTCACAGGACTGTGCGGCCTATCTCCATTCTTACTGTTTGCTGGTGTGCAGCTATACCTCCATTACATTCTGCATGGCTAAAGCTGATGGTCTTAGATGATACAATTTGGCATAAATTTCTCAGCATTAATTCATAAAGAGACTTTACATCTAGACAGCAACTCAAAGATTTTTTCCCTAAGAGAATCACCCAGCACTGTCAGTGGCTCTACTAAAACACAGTACACTTAAAAACTTCCATCAAAAAATCTGGTAGAAAAACACAGCTCCTCCATTTAAGCCTACTATTCTCATCCTGTCTACATAATGAAACCAACTAAGACACCCATTTTAAATGTTAATGCCATATCCTGCCCTTGTAAATTTAATTGGAATCACTTGGAGAGACCCCAGGCAGAAGCAGTCATTAAAATCTCTCCAGGATGAGTCTAATATTCACTTGTAGTTAAGGATCACATACATGTATGTATGTATGTATGTATGTATGTATGTATGAGTGTATTATGTATGTGATACACACACACACACACACACACACACACACACACACACACACACGCCAGGGACAGTAAACTTGTTCTTTAAAGGACAATACTATAAACACTTTTGGTGTCATTTAGTATTTGTTACAACTTCACAGTGTTGAGCTATGGCTCCAAAGTAGACATATACAACATGAAAATGAGACCTGTAACTGGACTCTAATAAAACTTAATTTATGAACACTGAAACATAAAGTTTATATAACTTGTACATTTTATTTACTTGTACAAAAGAAAAATATTATTCTTGCATTTTTGTTCAACCATTTAAAATGTAAAAATCATTCTTAGCTCACACGCTGTGGGTAAACAGTGGCAGGCCACATTTTACTAGGCTAGTTTACCTAGTGAATTAAACTCATGTCTTCTTTGTCGTTTCTGAAATATGTGGTCAGAGACAAGGATGTCTTTAGATTTAGGCTGTTCCAGGCCCATAGGAGGCAGCTATATTTGGGTGGCTGATGGTCTGGACAGTTCTTCTTTCAGAAGGGAGTGCTGGGGAATTTGTGAGAGCTTCCACAGTCATTACAGAGGACATCATTGGAGAGTCCAAAATAGGTATCGGTTCATTTGGCCTTATAGATACAGCAGGACAGACATACCTATAAACTTACAGACTGTGGCAACATGAACAGAGATTGCACAGGTCTGGGCAGAAGGGTCCTAGCACTGGGAAGGGTAGTGTACACAAGGCTCCATCCCTAACCTGGATGCTTTCTCCAACTGATAACTGCTAGCAAAGGAAAAAACTGGTTTGCTCCAACAGAGTCTCACTGGGTGTACAAATCACCTCTAAGGACAGGATCCATACACAACAGTACATGGCCAATACAAAATGAATTCAATCACATTTTTGTAGGTTCTTTGCCTCATTATGTTTTTGCTAGGGTTTCTTCCTTTCTTCTTTTTTCTTCTTTACAAATCCTTTGTGAATATTCTATAACTTCTGGTTTTGTGGTTTTACAGGATTTCTGTATGTACCTATGTCCCTGCATCTATATACGTTTCTAGTGCTTTGTCTTTGGCTCCTTTTGGTTTGGTTCTTTTGTCCTATTCTGGTTTGTTTGTTCTATTTCACGTTATTTTTTATGTTATAGATGACTGTTTTTATTCTAATAAGACAGAGAAAGAAAGGGTGTGGATATGGGTGGGTTGGGGAGTGGAGAGGATCTGGGAAGAGGAGGGGGAGGGGAAACTGTAAACAGAATATATTGCTTCAAAAATCAATTAAAAAAAACAAAATGCTGGGCAATAGTGGTACACGCCTTTAATCCCAGCACTTGGGAGGCAGAGGCAGATGGATCTCTATGCATTCCAGGCCAGCTCGGTTGACAGAGTTAGTTCTAGGACAGCTAAGGCTACAGAAAGAAACACTGTCTTGAAAACCAAACCAAACCAAAGAAACAAACCAAACCAAACAAAACAAAACTGAGAAGTAAATCAAAATAGATAGATAGATAGATAGATAGATAGATAGATAGATAGATAGATA
>CABHPP010126278.1:1018-15768 GCA_902168425.1 Peromyscus attwateri
CCAGCCTTCTGCTGTTCACCCAGTCTTCTCTTTCCTTCATTCAATACGTCTTCCATTTTACTGGTCACACTGAGAGAGAATGGCTGTGCCCGGATACGGCTCAGTGGCCAAGAGCTTGCTTAGCATGAGAGGCTCTGAGTTCCAATCAACCCTGGCACTGAAAGAAGGTGGGATGGATGAATGAAGGGAGGGAGGGATGGATAGATGGAGGGAGAAAGAGAGCTCCAGCCCCTTGCCTAGCCTCTACTTCCCATACTTGACAGACCCCCTCTTTATGAGCAAAAGCAGACACACGGCAGTCCTGTGAGAAGAGCTAGGTTGGACCAGCTGCCAGCCCCGCAGAGCCACGGCAGCTCCTCGGTCTGCATGGCTGCCTCGCTCCGCTCGCCCCTCCCCACCATCTTCCTGGAGGCCACGTGACTGTTAGCATGGGGTGGTTGTGTGATCTCATAGCATCCTTCTATAGCGCTGGGGCAGATAAAACTTCTCACCAGTGGTGAGGCCGAAGGAGGGCCGCAAGCCAGTCAGAGGTCCACCTCCTGCCTCACGATCCTCTCCAGGTCCTGCCATGCTACATCCGGCAGCCATGCTACATCCGGGATCTGTGTCATTATCACGAGGTTCTGTATGCATGGCCTCTGTCCTCCATAAGGCTGGGCCTACAGCTCAGAGGAGCCGAGGCCCTGAACCCACCCCACCCATCACCCCACCTCCACTGTCCAACGCAAGCCCTAACTCCCCTCGGGCTCTGTTTGTGACGGGTGCCTCTTTGGCTTACGCCTGGTTTAGAAACAGATGTGGCTCCTTTCAGCATCTGGTTTCTAACCAGGCACCTGTCCTGCGGGCCTTTCAAAGAGCTCTGTCCCCATGGAGCCTCCCCCCTGTCCCCAGTACGTGCTGGCAAGGCAGATTGTGAAGCAGTCGCCTCCCAGCAGGGTCTGTCTGACCTGTCACAGACCGGATGACTTCGGTAACCAAGGGTGGCTGAGCTGATCAGCTGCCCAGATGTCTCCTTGGCACGGTTCTCTGTTCATCCTCCCTCCCTCTCCCTCCCTCTCTCTCTCTCTCCCCGCCTCCCAGCAAGCATGGATGACCACCCGATTCACTCCCCCCACCCTGTCCCAAGGCTCCCTCCGACCCCAGGGGTCTCTCTCATTCCCCCCTCTCCTGGTTAAGGGCCGCAGATTTTCACAAGGCAAGATTGAAGCTAATACAAGGATTACTCAGCGGCCTGGCTGAGCAAACCCTTCTCAGGAGGAGGACCGTTTATTTCCATGATAAGCAAGTCAATTCCCAAATCATGATCTGTTTACGTTCTCAGTCTCCAGCCACCTGCTCAGCCTCGGAAACAAGCTCCAGGTTCCAGGCAAGGGGGAAATGAACGCTCTAATTGGGAAAACAGCAGCTGGGTCCTCCTGGAAGGTAGCAAGGCCTAAAAGGTACCAGAACCCCCCCCCCCAACTGCCCCGCCACCAGGAGACTTGAGGTGTTCTGGGTGCCCCTTAACACCAGGGAATGGCAGAGAAAGCCCCTCCCCGCTTCACCGACCAAGCTGTTCCCAGTGACTGGCAGAACCGGAGGCTAGAGTTCCTGTCCCAGCTCCAAAGCTGGGCAAGCCTGCTGTGTGGTTTGGCACCTGGGACTGGCATCAGGTAGGCCCGGTCTGTAGAGCTGGGTTCTGAGCCCTCAAGTCCGGAGACCCGAGCAGGAGTCAGCAGCCGATCTGCGTGAGACCAGTTCTGATTTTCACTGCAGAGACGGTAATGGGAAGTCTGGTAAGACAGGAGAGGCTCGAGACCAGCCATGGCACCGTCCTACACCCCCCAATCCCACTGCCACCAGCGGAAGACACTGCAAGGCTAGTGGGGCCTGCCTCTCCTCTGAAACTTGCTGGTGTGACATGGCACAAAGTCCCCTCCCTGGGTCCCCTCCAGGTCCCTGCATTCCTGGATGTCCCTATGGCTGTTCGCTGCCAAGCTTGGAGAGACACTCAGTCCCACTCTGGATTTTGTGAGACGGAAGAGGATGAGGCGGTTGCGGCTGTCTGGAGGATAGAAGCCCCTCCGGACCTGAAGGAGTCCTAGAGAAGGAGTCCCATCTGATGCCTATAGTCCAAGTTCTGGTCCCAAATGACAAAACCATACAGCAGCCCTGACCAGCCCTGCAGCTGGACTTGGACTTCTCACCGCTGGCTCTGCCAGTCACAGGGCGCAGCTTGGGGAGGGGCTTTCTCTGCCACTGCCTGATGTTAAGGGGCACCCAGAACACCTCAAGTCCCCTAGAGCTGCCACTGCAGATCTCTGGGGACAGTCCCTGCTCCAGAGCAGTTCTGGGCCCCACACTTAGTACACTGCGGTTCTGGTTTCAGTAGCAGCCTGGAACGATGCTGGGGACGTACCAAGAGACCCCAGCAGCTGTTGGTCAAATAACAGATACAATGGGGCCGTTGCCCAGTGCTTGTAGCGGCACAGCTGTGTGTGTGGATACCGAGGAAAGGCTGGCTGGAAGAATGACAGACGCAGGGTGAAAAGGACTGATGGACGGTGGGAAAAGAGGAGAGAAGGGAGAAATGGACTAGAAGGAAGAACAGTGGTGGCCAGGGTCAGCTTGTAGGGAAGCTGGAGGCTCAGGGTTGGGGAGGGAGATGTTCAGACCCAGAGTTAGTGCCAAGATCCCTATTGTTGTTGTTAATGCATCTTGTGGGCCAGGTGGTGGCAAACACCTTTAATCCCAGCACTCGGGAGGCAGAGGCAGGCGGATCTCTGTGTGTTCGAGGCCAGCCTGGGCTACCAAGTGAGCTCCAGGAAAGGCTCAAAGCTACACAGAGAAACCCTGTCTCGAAAAACCAAAAAAAAAAAAAAATTAAAAGATGATGCTGACAAAGATGTCAGAGCACTACTCAGATAAAATATATATGCTATGGGGCTGGAGAGATGGCTCAGAGGTTAAGAGCACTGACTGCTCTTCCAGAGGTCCTGAGTTCAACTCCCAGCACCCACATGGTGGCTCATAACCATCTGTAATGAGATCTGGCGCCCTCTTCTGTATACATAATAAATAAAATAAATCTTTAAAAAAAAAAAAAACACTCACACACAAAAAAAAAAATTTAAAAAAAAAAAAAAAAGAGGGACTAGAGAGATGGCTCAGTGAATAAGAGCTAATAAGGATTACGGAGGATCTGAGTCCAGTTCCCAGCACCCATGTAGGAAGTGGCTCACAACCACTCATCATTCCAGCTCCACAGGAACTGACACCCTCTTCTGGCCTCCAAGGACACCCACACCTACCTACACACACAAACAACTGTAACAGAAAAGTGGGGGTTTATAGTCAAGAAGACAGATGGAAATCTAAGAGAGTGATCTAAGAGAAACATCAGAGCTGAGGGTTCTGGCTAAAATGACTTAACAGGACTCTTGCTGAAGGCAGGTAGGTGAGATCAGATGTCCTCTGGGGACATGGAGGAGGAGGACGACCAGATCAGGGAAGGTCAGTTCATCAGATATGGCGGCTCCAATGCGTGACTAAACTAAAGTGACTGCATAGGAGTCACTATTTTGTTACTGTTTGGTTTTGAGACAAGATCTTACTCCACATCACAGGCTGGCTTAGAAGTCACTATATTGCCCAGGCTGACCTTGAACTTATGGTAATCCTCCTGCCTTAGCCTCCCTGCTATTGGGCTGACAGGTAGGAGCCACCATACCTGGCTTCCATAGGGTTCTTGCGAAAGCTTCTGGACAATTCAGATATAAAGAGAGGCTAAAACAAAGGAGTTGGAAAGAGATGGGGGGGGGGTGTTGGGAGGGGCTCTGGGTCAGCAGGACAATCCCTGATGTCTTATCTTCTGTTATTTTTCCTCTAAAATTCTATTCATTTGTTCTTCAAATAGGGCCCTTTTCCTAAGTCACCCGTCTAAGCCCGTCTCTCAGTCTTTCCCGAGCCTCTCAGTTGGCATACAAACACACCCTGGTTTCTCCAGTCCTTCTGTCTGTTCTCAGATGGATTTCCAGGCCCCCCAAACCGAACCCAAGTGGGAAGAGGAAAAATTCTTCCTCCCTACAAGGTTGCTATGAGAACTGTCTGCAAGAAAGCCCTGGAGACAACTCCCTTGGGGCAAGCAGACATTTGGCCTAAGGGGTTATTAAATGCTCTGAGGCAGCCAGCCGCCTGGCCTTGCGTGGGAAGGGAAATCAGAGGAGCCACCGTCAGCTTCAATTTGAAGAATCGGGAGAGGTGGGTCATAAATATTCACCAGGAGGAAACCACAGCCTGAGACACTGCCAGCCAGGCTGGTGACAGTGGCCCCGATGCCCCCCCCACTCCACTCACACCTGGTGCAGGTATAGCGCATCAAGGCAAAGGGGTCTTCATTATCCTGGGCACCTGGCTGGAGACTGCGAGCAGACTCAGTTTACAGGATGGTGAAGATGGTATGGGTACACCTCATCCCCACACTGACAAAGGCACCGGACGGCATGCCACCTGCCTTCTAGCTCGGTTCCACACCCTTTCTAGTGTGGAAAGCTCCAGGCAGCCATGATCATGGTCAAGGGCTTGGCTGGGGGGAGGTGTCTATCAGCCAGCCCCCTGTAACCTGCAGGCCCACAAACGGATTCACAACTCCACCTGTGATCATGGCAAGGGAGACCTTGGCAAGACCATACAGATGTCCCTCGTCAGCCCCTTCTACATTCCACTGAAGTCACCACCTGCTTCCTATGCTTGGCTTTCCCCTCTACCCCTCATTCATTAAGTGTTCAGCCCTTTAGGCACTTAAGGTGGGGCCTGACCCAGGGAAACCTGAGGCAAGGTGACACTTCCACTCTGTGCTCAGGAAGCAGAGGCAGGCAGATCTCTGCGAGTTGAAGGCCAGCCTGGTCTACAGAGCAAACCCCCAGACCAGCCAGGGCTACAGAGTGAGACCTTGTCTCTGAGGAGGAGGGAGAGGAAGAGGAGGAGGGAGAGGAATTGAAGACGACAGTAATGATAAAAATGACACAGTAATATGAATACTATAAAACCACACTATGAAAAGAGAACCATAGAAGTAGGTGGCCTGAAGAGACAGAAGAGGTGATATGTGGGTCATGTCTCCAGAAAGACTGTGACAAATCCTGCAATAAGCATAGTAAAAAAAACATGCCTTTGATGCATGGGAAAATGGCTTAGCCAGGAACCACACTACACCCAAGGCTGCACCTGATAACCAGAACCCAGTGACATCACTCACTCAAGATAACCAGGCACATGACTAGATCTCATGACACCCACTGGACAGAACATAAACAGAGACCAAGAGCAATGCTCTGCTCTGCACATCTGGAGAGACGCCACCTTGACCTACCCTGCGGCTGGAGAGTCTCCCCCGGGATCCTGACCTTCAGCTAAGATACAACACACAAGTGAGCAGCCTGGGAGATAGGCTTAGGACCAGAGTTAGGAACTTAGAATGTGAACTTTGTGTGATGACCGTCAGCATGATAAAATATAACTTCTGATATACTAATTATGTGTACCTACCTTCTTGCTCATGACAGATCTCTTTTGGGGGAACTTGGGGGGATTGTGTAGCCCAGTCCAGCCTAGAACTTGCTATATAACTGACTTTGTCCTTGGATCTTTGTCTGATTCCATCCCCCAAATGCTGGAATTCCAGGCATATGCCACCATGCACATCGTGACAGATCAACAGATTTCACATGTGGGTATAAGACAGCTCATGTCATGTCAGGTAGACATCACCTCCAGCCATGTCATGTCATGTAGACATCACCTCCAGCAAGCTGATGCGACCTGCTGAGTCAGGTGTCATTCTGGACAAGGTCTCCTGTGTGGAGTCCCTGATACCCAATTGCAATGATGCTGTGAGTCTCAGGGTCAGGAAGTAAGTGACAGCATAGAAGTATTTCCACGACAGTGTCAGCAGGGCAGGAGTGTGAGCATCAACAGGACATCGGCTTCTTACCAACAGGTGGGCCTCAGCCCCGACCTGGCCACCTCCTGCATATGCTACCTGCAGGCCTCAATGTCGGTACTATCAAATGGAGTCTCGGCGATTGTCCTGTGGTGTGTGAGATTCAAGGCATGCCAACAGCTTGAGGTGTGCAGGGAGTGGCCAGCAGTTCTATCATCCCTGGTCCCCCATTTCTAAGAGGCAAGACCCCCACAAAGATGCCCTTAGCTTTTGCAGGAGGGTACCAATGCTAGCTAGGGGGTAGCACTGCCTGAGTCAGGATACGAGGGGTGGGAGGTAGGGAACAGCATTGTGCACGGCAGGGTCCAGAGGGACCACCCCTCACAAAAGCCACTGCTCAGGCCAGCAGCCAGTTTGGTCTCTGGATTTCACTCTCCTGTTCAGCTCTGGAAAGCCCAGTTAATTCAGAAGAGTCATTTTAATCAATTAGATGAAGTGTAAAATAACCGTTCAGCTCAGCTCAGGAAATGCGGCTTGTTGTCTCCAAGGCTTTACTGAAAAGGCATGAAGACGGAACCATGAGCTTTTTGAAGGTGGGCAGCGAGGAGGGGGAGGCTGCAGCCGCAGGGAGCTCCATCTGCCCCAGCCACTCCTGCCGCACGCAGGGCAAAAGAACCTTCCAGAGCCTCTTTGAAGACCAGCTGTGACTGAAAAACTCCCACTCAACCTTACCCCCAGGTTGCTCAGCCTGCCCCCAGTCCCTCCCTCTGCCACCCTCTGCCTCCCTCGGAGTGGGTTTCCAGTAAGGGCTTCCCTTCCCGGGGTGCAAAGCAGCTCCCCACTCTTGCCCCACTGCACAGAGAGATGGCCTGAGAAATTGCACCAAGTCCTAACACACAGTGGGCTCGCAGGGCGCGAGAAGCAACACCACTTTCAAATCCCAGAGCTCAGCCGGTGAACCAGGCTCACCTTTTCCAGAACTGCTCTTGAGGGTTTGAAGGCAACCTCTGGTCTCTGTGGAGAAGAGCTGTCCCCAGGTGCTCCAGCATCCCTCAACTACTCTGCCGTTCAGCACGACCCTGGTCCACCCGGCAGAGGACCACACCGGCAATGATGCTGAACACCTGCGGACACAGGACACTCAGCATGATACATTATTTTGCGTAGGTTTCAAGTTTGCGAAGGTTTGGTTCTCTCCTCGGTGTTGAGCCTGAGTGATTGGATGGAGCCTGAGAGACAGCTGGTCTTGAGTTAAATATGGCCCCTCAAACATATCTGCCCTCGATTACTTTGATTTGCCCCTCCCCCTAAAAGGCCTCAGGCTTGAACAACTAGTCACAGGTCCAGGTCTGAGGGAGACCAACTCCCTCCCTCCCCCCCCCCCACTCTTGAGCAGGGAGAAATGAGGAACATGTAGATAGAAGTATAGAGGAGAGAGACAGCTAGAAACACAGGTTAGCCTCGGGAAAGCCTGAGTCAAAACCCTCCAGCCCCTTCCGTCTCTACTAAAGGGCTTTTAAAGGAATTTCAAGGGGTGGAGCAAAAGATCTCCCCACAGCACAGCCAAGTGCAGACCATCCCAGGCACCTGGTGGCCATGCACGTGGTCCAGCCATCCCCTAATGCAGCCCTGCTGTGTAAAGCAAGCTCAGATCTCACTAGGAAACCTTTGTGGGCTATCACACAGGTCTACATAAGCCCCCATGTGGAACTGTTGACCCCTCTGCCACATACATTATGGAAATTCCACCACACAGGATTCAGTGAGAGCATTCTGCGCAACAGGGGATGTCTTTGCTGGAGCGCTACAGCTCAGCAAATGCTGAGGTTAAGGTTCTTAGGTGAATAGAGGGGGACTGGCCCCATGTGGGTAGAACTTGTAGCCTGTTTGGGGAGCCATGAGATCCCACTGTAAAGCACCCTGAGGAGGCTTCCTCCCTCTTGCCATTAGGTGACAGACAGCCTGGTCCTGTGTGCCTGGCTGAAAAAGCTGAACCTTGGTTTCACATCCCAGTGGCTGGCTGGACCCAGGAGTGGCTGGCTGGACCCAGGAGTGGCTGGCTGGACCCGGGAGTGGACGGCTGGACACGGGAGTAGACAGTTGGACCCAGGAGTGGCTGGCTGGACCCGGGAGTGGATGGCTGGACACGGGAGTGGATGACAAGGGGCAGGGAGCTTCTACTTGGGGGCCTCCCTGGAGCCCTGTCTCCTCAGATGCAGAAAGGGCGTGTGTGTGTCATTTTGAAACAAACTAGAATCGCTTGGAAAGAGGCAACCTCAGCTGAGGAACTGCCTCCATTGCCCTGGCCTGTGGGCAAGTCTGTGGGGCATTTTTAATGGTTGATGTAGAAGGGTTCCACCCACCCCTAGGCAGGTGGTCCTGGGCTGTATAAAGAACACAAGCTGAGCAGACCACAGGGAGCAAGCCAGTAGATATCTTTCCTTCACGGTTCCTGCCTTGAATTTATGTCCTGACTCTCCAATGATAATGGACTGTAGAGCATAAGACAAAATAAACCCTTTCCTCCCCAAACTGCTTTTGTTCAGTGATTTTATCAAAGCAACAGAAAATTGAACTAGGAGAGTTTGTCTCCAGGCTTCGGTTTTCTGGCCACACTCACAGCAGCCCACACCCTATGTTTCTAAGCAGCCTTGGGGTTTCTTCTTTATCCACAGATCTCTATCTAAACTACTTAACTGGGGAAGAAGAGGAGGCGGAGGCGGCAGCAGCGGCGGCGGCGGGGTGGGTTAATCAGAACTAAGCATATGTGAAGAACTCAGGGAAACCCACTACTTGGTAAGCTCATTTTGAAAATATAATTTAAAAAAAAGTTTGAACACAGGTACTATGCATGGGTGGACAATGTTCTCCCCAGAAGACATGTGTCGTTAAACAAAATATTCAGTGCCAAGTGTGGGCTGCCTTCCCATGAGGTAACCTCAGAGGTCCCCAAAACAGCTCAGGCCCTTGCCACTCACTGCTCTTGGTTGCCCACCAGAACTAGATGGTAAGACCCTGAAGACACAGCACACCTTGGTGGCAGAACCCGGAGAAATCAAGCTGGAACTGACCTGGAGACTTCCTCCCTAGAGGGAGGGCTCCCAAGGTGCAGGTCCCCGGGGGAGAAAAGACATCAACCCTAGACGTAACATACCTACTTTTGCTGCTTTGCTAACTGGATGTACTGTCAAACTGCCTTCTAAATGTTTATGTTTAAACTCATCGACTATGGCTGTTCTCAACCTTGGGCCGGAGAAGCTTCTCTTTGCAGTGGGCAGGAGTTGGGGAGGAAAGGGTTTATTCCACTCACAGTTCCCCATCACTGTTCATCACTGAAGGAAGTCAGGACAGGAACTCAAACAGGGCAGGAACCTGGAGGCAGGAACTGATGCAGAGACTGTGGAGGGGTGCTGCTTACTGGCTTGCTCCCCATGGCTTGCTCAGCCTGCTTTCTTTCTTTCTTTTTTTCTCTTCCTTTTTATTTTATTTATTTATTTTGGATTGTCCAAGACAGGGTTTCTCTGTGTATCCCTAGCTATCCTGGAACTTGCTTTGTAGAGCAGGCTGGCCTCTGCCTCCCAAATGCTGAGATTAAAGGCATGTGCCACCACACCAGGCTTCAGCCTGCTTTCTAATAGAACCCAGGACCGCCAGCCCAGGGGTAGCCCTACCCACAATGGGCTGGGCCTCACCCATCAATTACTAATTAAGAAAATGCCTTACAGCCGGATCTTATGGAGGCATTTTCTCAATTCAAGTTCCTTCCTTTCAGGTGACTCTAGCTTGTGTCAAGCTGGCAAAAAATTAGCTAGCACAGCTGACCCCTTGTCAACTTGACACCAAGACATTAAGCCACAACCTTTCCTTTCTTGTTCTTTCCTAAGGTCACACATTAATGTCAACATTATAGTATAAACATTCCAAATTTTAAAAGTTCCAATCTTTAAAAATTCAAATACTTAAAAATTCAGTCTCTTTAAAATCCAAAATCTTTTAACATTCAAAGTCTCTCGACTGTGGGCTCCTATAAAAATCAAAACTTAAATGCCTTCTTACTTCAAGAGGGAAAAAACAGGGCACAGTCACAATCTGAACAAAGCCAAACCAAACTCCCAAAGAGTAAATAACTCAGTCCAATTATCTGAGATTCATTCACAGTCTTCTGGGCTCCTCCAAAGGACTGGGGTCACTTCTCTGGCTCCACCCTCTGCAGCACACACAGCTTGTCCTCTAGGCTCTGGCCGGCTCCACTCCAACCACTGCTGTTGTTCTTGGTGGTCATCCCATGGAATTGGCATCTCCAAAATCTGGGGTCCTCAGGCTGCACTTTCACCAATGGCCTCTCCTGGCCTCGCACAGTGCCAAGCCTCAGCTCTTCACCATGACCCCTTCATGTCTTCAAAACCAGTACCACTGGGGTGATGCTTACAGTACCAAGTTCAGCTGCCAGTACAACCTTGGCTACCTCCAGAACACAGCTTCTGTGTGCTGACCCCGAGGAAACACTTCCCAGTTCACCTCGGTGATGCTGGCCTCTTCTTAATCACCAATAATTTCTTAGCTCCAGCCAACCAGCATCAAATTGTCCCAGTAACGCAAAGGTTTTACTTCAGTGGTTCTGGTCTCTTCATAATCACAGCTGATTCTTCAGCCCCAGCTGATCAGAACCACAGATTCTTAGCTCAAAATAGCAAACGGCCCCAATAGTCTTTAAGTGACTCTCAAACTTCCCTCTGGAACCTCACAAGCCAGGCCTCCACGGTCTGTACTGCTCCCAACATTCTTATCTTCCAAGCTCCTACAGAACAGCTTACTAAGGTTTGAATACTCAGGGGCTTTTCCAGCCTAAAGTTTCAAAGTCTTTCCACAATCCTCCTAAAAACAACATGGTCGGGTCTGTCACAGCAATACCCTATAGTCCTGGCACCAGCTCGTCTTAGTTAGGGTGACTATGCACCTTGGTGGGGAAAGGGTGTATTTCACTCACAGTTCCATACAGCTGTTCATCATCAAAAGCAGTGAGGACAGGAACCTGGAGGCAGGAACTGACGCAGAGGCCATGGAGGGGTGCTGCTTACTGGCTTGGGTTGCTTTTGGTTTTTTTTTGTTTTTTTTTGGGGGGGGGGGGTTGTTTTGTTTTGTTTTGTTGTTTTTGTTTTTTGAAGTAAGGTTTCTTTGCATAGCCTTGGCTGTCCTGGAACTCGCTCTGTAGACCAGGCTGGCCTAGAACTCACAGAGATCCTCCTGCCTCTGCCTCCCAAGCGCTGGGATTAAAGGCGTGCACCTATCACTGCCTGGCTTCAGCCTGCTTTCTTATAGAACCCAGGACCACTAGCCCAGGGATGGCACCACCCACAATCAGTCACTAATTTACTAATTAAGAAAATGCCCTGTAGCTGGATGTTATGGAAACAGTTTCTCAACTGAGATTTCCTCCTTTCAGATAACTCTAGCTTGTGTCAAGTTGACATAAAACTAGCCAGCACATTGTCAACAAATAAATAAAAATATTCAAAAATAAAAATAAACTACTTAACCGGGGGGCTGGGGCGTGGGTCCGTTGGTACAGTGTTTGCTCAGCGTGCACAAAGCCCTTAATTTAATTCCCAGGACGACATTAACTGGGCATGGTGGCACACAATCAGTAATCCCAGCACTCAGGACTTCAGAGGCAGGGGACCAGAAACTTCAGGACAAGTGTGGTTGAACAGTGAATTTGAGGGAAGCCTGGGCTACATGAAACCCTAGCAAACAAAAACCCTCAGCTATTTAGAAGGGTTTCACGACCAATCTGAAAAGCATCGGCACGCCCCTTGCTGGGGGGGTGGGGGCACTGACGAGCTGAACTGGAGCCCCGGTGTTCTTCTAGCCCATGTCCCATGCCAGCTCATCTGGGTTTTACCGTGGGAGCCCGGAGCCATCAACATGTAGTGATGGTGACAGCAGCGTGGTGGTAACGTCAAAACTCACTGAGCGCGTGCCAAATGCCGGGCCTTTTCCTGAGTCCTTGAAATATGTGGAGTTTAACTCTCAAACACAACCCGGAAGTCAACGTCTCTACTATTAACCCGGACTGAGGGTCTCAGACACGGGTGTCCTAGTCCATAGGCTTGTTCTAACAGCCGCCTCCCTTTAAGATGAATAAAATGTCCAAAGGTACAAGCTTCTCAGTCTATAATGTTACCTGTAAGTATGCTTTCAGGGCTGACCGTCCAGTATTGTATAACCCATTGCTGTCTGTGTTCTTCCCTGGGGGAAGACTGTTTCTCCCGGTCATATAATAATCTCAAATAAATAAATAAAATAATTAAAAAAATAAAATAAAACGAATAAACCCAGTTACAGATATATCCTCCGGACTTCATTTAAAGCAGGTAGTCTTACTCTCTAGAAACTTCTATCTACAGTAGACACACAATGGGCTGGAGAGATGGTTCAGTGGTTAAGATCATTGGCTGCTCTTCCAGAGGCCTGGGGTTTGATTCCCAACACCCATATGGCAGCTCACAACTGTCTGTAACTCCAGTTCTAGGGGACTGATACCCCCCTCTGGCCTCCGTGAGAACTGGGAATGCCACATAGACACACACACAGGTAAAATATCCGCACACATAAATAAGTCTAAAATACGCACAGGGCCCGGAAGACGGCTCAATGGGAAAAAGGGCGTGCTGGGCTACCGTGAGGACCCGAGTTCGAATCTCCAGACCCCACAGGAAAGCCAGACCCAGTAGTGTGAGCATCTGTAATCTCAATGTTCCTAAGGGGAGACGGGAGGAGAGTCCCCGGTGTGTGTGACAGGAGAGTCCCTGCTGTGTGTGACAGAAAACAAAACCAAGAGACTGTTTCAAGGGAGCAGGTAAGGACCAATACCTGAGGTCACCCTCTGATCTACACATACATGCCATGGCATGTGTGTGCTCGTATTCACACACAATAAAACAAAACACACACACACATACACACACACACACACACACACACACACACACACACACACACACACAAGCAGGCACTTGGATGAGCGAGGGGTGAACTTTTGTAGACCTAGTTTCCTGATGAAGTATGAACATCCGTCACCTCCCTTGGTGCCAGATGGGACACTAAATGAATCAGGGAAGGAAACTGGTCCAGAGGCTTCGGACTTACCTCCCCGAGAGCTAAGAAGAGGCCCCAAGAGTCACAGGAAATAGAAACAGTCTCCCACCCCCCCACCACCCCACCCCCGCCTCATCCACCCCACCCCCACTGCCTCATCCACGCAGGCTGGAGGAAATAGGGAGAAGAGCAGTTGACTTGCGCAGCCAGGCCACTGGGCATGGCGGAGCCAGGTTTACAGCTGGCTGTGGGTTGTTCGCGGCAGGCTTTCCTGGCACCATCTGCCGTGGCCTTGTGCCTGCCACTGCCTGGAATAAATGCACTCCATCTGGTCTGGTTTTTTTTTGTGTGTGTGTGTGTGTGTGTGTGTGTGTGTGTGTTTTGCTCATTTGGGGGTTTCAGGGAAACTGAGGCTCCAGGGGTGTGTTAATGGCCCAAGACCACCCTGACTGGGCTAAGCTCTCTTTCTCCCCACTAGCCTTGGCTCCCAAGTCCGTATCCCCACCACCCCCCTTGGCACGGTGCCCTCAGCGCAGATGTGGGTGCTCATCCAGCCCCCAAAGGAGATCCCCCCCCCCCCCCCCCCCCCCCCCCCCCCGCCCCCCCCCCCCGCGGGGGGGCCCCCCCCCCCCCCCAACCGCCCCCCCCCCCCCCCCCCCCCCCGTCACTGCCCTTTGCTTCCCCCAGGGACAGGCTGACATTCTCCATGGTGAGCTCTCCGGTCCCTTCTCCGCACAGCCCAGAGCTAATTGTCCTGATTCTCTTCCAAGAGCAGCCTCTCTGAATTGCCTTCACAGGCACAATTAGACAGGTTCAGCTTGACTTTCACACTCCAGCTCTAGAAAAAAAAAAAAAAATCAAATCAGCCAGGAAGCGGCGCCTCTCGGAAGTTCTCTGAGAGCCCCTTTGTGCTGCGAACAAAGCACACACATAATTACCTGCTTAGCTGATGAGCTTAGGAGCCGGCCTGCTCACAGGAGAAGGGGGCCCAGCACCCCATTCCAGCCAGGCCCCAGCCCTCCCTTCATTAGCAGAAACTATTCTTGGAACAGGCAGCCAGGCAGAGACCAGCTCTGTCTCATGGGACATGCGTGGGGTGGCATCATCCCAGAGTCCCCTCTTGAATAACCCAATCATGAGCTGATGGTGGACAGAGTCCAGTGGCCCAGAGAGCGGGGGATGCCCTGGGTAAAGCATTACGGCAAATTCAGGTTCAGGCTGAGCCCGGCTGAAATCCAAGTCTCTCTGAAGATGCTCCTTGCTCTAATGGTGCAACTTATACGCCCCGTTTTCCCAGTCAGGAAAGAGTAGGAACTTCTCAGGCTAAGAGGGCAGCTTCCCTGCTAAACCACTGGGTACACCCCATCATCTGCAGCTGCAGACAACGAAGGCTGTGAACAGTGAAGGAACGTTTGCAAACACAAGGACCAGAGTTTGAGCCCCAGAACGCTTTAAAAAAAAAAAAGTTTGAAAAGAGGCTGGCTCAGCAGCTGAGAGCACTGACCACTCTTCCAGAGGATCTAGGCTTGATTCCCAGCACCCACATGGTGCACACAACTATATCTCAAATTCCAGGGAATTCAGCGACCTCTTCTGGCCTCTCCAGGTAATGCATGCGTGTGGTGCCTAGACATAGACACAGGCAAAGTACCCAACATGTAAAATAAAAATAAGTAAATCAGTCTTTCCTTCCTTCCTTCCTTCCTTCCTTCCTTCCTTCCTTCCTTCCTTC
>CABHPP010126280.1:9016-30895 GCA_902168425.1 Peromyscus attwateri
CTGACCCTGGAGCTCACTGTTTGACCAGAAAGCCCTCAGAACCCCCAGTCTTCCTTCCCAGGGCTTGGTTACAGGCATATGCCGCCATGTCTTGCGTTTCATGTGGGTATTGGAGATCCCACCTTAGGTCTTCACACTTGCACAACAAGCCTTTCACCCATGGGACCATCTCTCCAGCCCCCTGATACTGACTGTTAAAAATACAGAATAAGGCAGATATGGCAGCACATGCCAGTAATCCCAGCATGCTATAGGCAGACATAAGTGGATCATGGGTTTGAGGCCAGCCTGGGCTACAGAGTAAGGTTCAGGCTAGTCTAAGATACATGGTGAGAACCTGTCTCAATAAACCAATAACTAAAATAAAATAAAATAAAATAAAATAAAATAAAATAAAATAAAATACAGAATAGGCCTGGCACAGTGCTGCTGCCAGAAACTGAAGTAGGAGCCTAGTTTGGTGGCAGGCTGTCTCAATAAAACAATAGTAATACGGTGATCAGAGTAGAAGATACCACGTGCTTCTCTTTTGAGGGTTTTTTAGTGTGTGTGTACATGGGCATACACGTGCATCCATATGCCTGTGGAGGCTGGAAGAGGGTGTTGCATCCCCAGGAGCTGGAGTTATACACATTAGTGAGTCACCAATGAATGTGGGTGCCAGGAACCAAACTCTGGTCTTCTTCAAGAATAGCAAACATGCTTGACCACTGAGCAGTTCAGCCCATCCATGTTTTCCTTTAAATGTGCTATGCATGTATATTTGTTTGTGCTTTCTGGTTATAGAAACAAAATTCAACTGAAGTTATTTTACCTAAAGCAAGAGACTAGTCTAAAGGCCACTAGAATTCCTTTAGGGCTTTCCTTTTCCTCCTATTTGTGGTATTGAGAATTGAACCCAGGACTTTGTACATGCTAAGTACTCTACCACAAAGCAACAACCCTCACCCCAACACTATGGTTTTGCAGTGAAGTGCTCAAGGGTAGGGCAGCTCTGGAGCCAGAGCCTGACCTGGGCAGCTCTTTCCATCTCCCCTTCCCGCTGGCCACAGGCATTCTCTATTAATCCCACTTGCCAGTTCTCAAGGACATGGCTGGCTCTGTCTGGTCCAAGCATATATCCGGAGAGATGAGTCTCATGAGTTTTTCCTCTAATAAAACACTCAATTCAAACAAAATCCAGTCTCCTGAGTTTTTCCTCTAATAAAACACTCAATTCAAACAAAATCAACACATTGTCCATTCTGTCCATCCTGTGCCCTCTTCCAACTTGAAAAGAAGAGGAAACTCCAGAGAGCTACCAGCTGTAGTATGCACAAAAGACCAGTACACTAGACTAGTAACAGACACTGTCTCAAAGCGGTGAAATAAAGGTAATTTTTAAAAAACTGAGCACTGGGGCTAGAGATATGGCTCAATGATTAAAAGCACTGGCTACTCTTCCAGAGGACCCGGGTTTGATTCTCAGCACCCACATAGTGACTCAGCAACTGTTTGTAACTCCAGTCCTAGGAAATCCGATGCCCTTTTCTTTCCTCTGCAGACATCAGGCACAAATGTGGTTCATAGAGTTAGATGCAAGCCAAACACCCATGCACATGGAAGGAAGGGAGGGAAGGAGGGAGGAAGGAAGGAAGGAAGGAAGGAAGGAAGGAAGGAAGGAAGGAAGGAAGGAAGGAAGAGATGGATGGAGCAAGGGAGGAAGAAAAGAAAACAAAAACAAAACAAAAAACCCACTTATATGAACGACCTGAGTTCCTAGACCTCAAATCTAACATGAGAATCCTTTGTGAGTGCATGTGAGCATGAATACATGTGTGTGTACATGAATGCATGTGTGTCTTTACCCCCAAGTGCTCTGCACAAGTGTAGTGTGTACTTCCTCCTGCATTCCCCTGCTGTTGTGTGGCCCACACTGGACAGAATGGACAATGTGTTGATTTTGTTTGAATTGAGTGTTTTATTAGAGGAAAAACTCAGGAGACTGGAGCTGAACTAGTAAGAGAAGGCTCCTTGAGCAGGGACTCTCTGCCCTCACCCCAGACTCAGGCTTTATGAGCCTCCAACCTTTCTGTTCCCTTGATCTTTGTAAGAACCCCAAACATCAGAAATTGTCTACCTTGTGTCTCCCTGATTTTCCCTCCAGCTCTTCTTCAGAGACCTTACCCACGAGAAGTCTGCCTTTCCCTATAAATGGGATCCCTAAAGACCTTCCTATGTCCCTGGAAGATTGAAGTCCCAGCCAGTTACTTGGCTCTGGAGGGGAGATGGAGGAAAAACAAGAGATAAGGCTTCTCTCCAGTGGTGGACACTCAGTGAAGCTAATGTGTTTTTTGCTAGCTCTCCCTCTTAATCATTTCTTAATATTTCTAGTTCTATACACTGCCAAGAGTTGTCTGGGTGGACAGGTATAGACCTGAGCAAGAGTACTAAAGCCACAGGTAGCTGGCGAGCTGCCCTCTGGACAAATTGTGACAAGGACAGAGCTGGCCCTCTCCCATCAATATACCTACCTGTCAGAGAGTGGCCTGAGCCAAGGCCTCCCCTGATTTTCTATTTCTTATCAGCATTATCTTTGCTAACTACAGAGTCCTGATATTTTGTCTCTCTTCCTTTCTGATTTCACCCAGGGTTACATGACTCTATTCCAGAGGCAGCCATTTAGCATTCCCAACTCAGAACCTCCTTCTCCAGCTCCCTCTGAAACTGGAGGGAAATTCATTATGTGCTCTGTGAAGAAAGGTCAGATGATGATGCTGTGTGCGTCTTACTTCATTCGAAGTCCATTTCAGTTACCTTCTTCCTGAGAATTGCTGCTTGGAAATGAAGACAGAGGTTACATTCCCCTGTGGGGAAACCAAAATTGTGTACTTCCTGTACCTGAACCAACCAAGCTCAGTACACAAAACATAAGCAGCATTGTTCAGCACCTCGGAGAGCGCCTTTCATCCCCGAGGCTGGATAGGATGCTGAAAGGTGAAGTATCATCAGCATGACCGTCCACTCCTACCAGCTGCCAGCATCCTCTCTGACTCCTTGGTGCTCACCTCTTCCTTTTCCTGACAAAGCCTTTAAATGAACTCCCTCAACTTTCCACTGACCTTTCTGACCCCGAATTGTCTGCATCTCCCCACATCAGCACCTCCCTGGCCTTTCTGTAAAGAGCCTCCCTCTTCTAGTTGAAGGTCTGGCTATCTGCTCCAGACTCCTCGATGGGCCCCATGACAGTCTCCTTTTAGATACCTAACTCTTTCCTTTTAGTGTAGGACAGTGGCCATGTGTCCCCAGCCCTAAAGAACTTCTACAGCTTTGAAGTTTCCTGTGGCTTGTTCCTTGTTTCTTCCTTCTCCCATGTAGCTCCTTGAAATATCTACCCACTGCCTCAACTTCCCACTGTCCTGTTCCCTCCAAACCCCTTGTAACCTGGTCTCTGTTCCTGTCCTTCAACTAAAACTGTGTCCAGGGCTGCCTAGGATGTCTTTGTTTCTAAATTTTATCTTTATCTTGTGGGCCAAGCTTCTCTTTGGGGCACTTGGAACTTTATAGCTTCCCACTTCTGTTCCTACCTCATTCCGCTGCTCCAACTCACTCTCCTCCACTTGTTCCCTGAGATGTCTGCTCCTCGAGGCTTCACCCCAGATTCTTATCTTTTCCATTCTGTCCATTCTCTCTAGGAAAATTATACTCCCCTAAGCTTCAGTCATGACCAGACTTTCTCCCAGTTCCCAATCCCCAAAGCCTACTGACTGGTGGTATCATCTGTTTCCCAAAAGACACCCCCAAACACAACATATCTCCAGGTGAGCTGACCTGGTTTTCCTCGGTGGTGCCCTCCCTCTGCTGCTCTTCTGAGTAATTAGTATTTTTTCTGCATACTCCAGACAGGAAGCTAGAGGCATACAGACACTTCCTCGTACACTTCGGTCTTCATAGTATACCTCTGTCTTCTGCTTCTTAGTTTAGGTCCCTGCTGGCTTTTCTTTGCACAAATTATCTTTACCTACAGTCTCATTCTCTCGACACGTGTCTCCCACATAGCTGCTATAAAGAGTTCTTCATCCCAAATATGTTCATGTTACTCCTGTGCTTACGTTTTGTTTCCCCCATTATCTTCTAAGAAAAAAAATCAAAGTCAAGACCCACCTTCCACCGTGATCTGGGCCCACTTTACTTCTTTACTTCTGCCTTCCAGACTTCAGCTATAGCAAAACTGACTGCTTCTGGAAAGTGCTCTGCCAGATGCAGGCTTCTGAACTTTTGCAAATGTTCCTAAATGTTCTTCCCAGGAACTGCCAATCCAAGCCGGTGTTTTGAGGCCACTCCCCATTTCTCCCTTGGTCCTGTTCCTTCTGCCTTTTGAGGCAAGGTCTCATTATGTACTCCTGGTTGGCCTGGAATTCACTCTGTAGACAAGACTGGCCTGGAACTCATAGAGATCTGCCTGCTTCTGCTTCCCTAGTGTTGGGGTTAAAGGCGTGCGCTGCCACACCCAACTCCTTGGACTTTTTATGTCATTTTACCTTGATTGGCAGTTATTGGACACTCCTTGGAGATAGGCCTATTGTCTATTTATCTCTGTGACACCTAGAGTTGTTATGAATAAGGAAAATGTAAGCATGGTGGAAGAAGACAGAATGCTCCCTAGTCAGTCCCTTCCCCAACCCTGTGGAGAGAGTCCTTCCCACACATAGCTCCACATATAAGCCACATATCAACCTCACACACATCTTTGATGTACATTTCGATTTGTAGTTGAAGAAACCAAAGTACGGCACTAGTAAAGGACTGAGCTGGGATCTGAGCCCAGGGGCAGTGTCTCCAGAGTCTTGGTGTGTGTGTGTGTGTGTGTGTGTGTGTGTGTGTGTGTGTGTGTGTGTGTGTGTGACAGAGACAGACATGGAGAGACAGAGAGCGTAGATACATGCTATAGTATTCATGTGGAAGTCAGAGGACAACTTTCGGGAGCTGGTTCTCTCCTTCCACTGTGGGTTCCAAGAACTGAACTCAGGTTGTCAGAATTTCTTGGCTGGCACTTTTGCCTGCTAAACCATCTCACTAGCCCCATAGCCTGTGCCTTTTGCCACCACAATCTCCTTTCAGTCCGTGTGGCGAAGGGTGGGGTTGGGTGGGTTGTCTTCCTTTCATCAGATAGCCCCTTAGCACTGAGAGCGTGGTCACACCACCCAGCCTTTCCCGTGGAAGAGAGGTATAGTGTGGACATTCGGGAGGCAGTCACACTGTCTACTGGGTATTGTGGGTTTCGGAGGCTCATGGATCTGCATAAGGAACTACGAACCAAGTCTCATGGGCTTTGTTTTTGCCATCCAGAGTTCTTCTGGAGCAGACTGTAGATGATCATCCAGGGAAGCATTCTCTCCTGTCACTTCCCAGGCCCTTCCCTCTTACCTATGAGCCTTAAAGACGGAGTTTCTTCCTTCATGCCCACTTTTTGCTCATCCAGATCTATTCAGCTCACCATAGGTCTCCTGGGTCCCAGCCTACTTTATCTCCTATACTACCCCAGATGTGACAAGGCCAGGCAGCTGAGACCCTTGAAGAGTTAATTCAGCCCCAGGGAAGGTACACAAATGTGGAGGTTTGCATGCAGGCTGATGTATGGCCGCACAGGAGGCACAGGCCCCACAGGAGGCGCAGCCTCCCAGAGGGCCATCTCTGTTCCAGTCTTGGTCAGGCTCTCCTCAGCATCTTCCTTTCTAGCAAGGCCATTGGTTCCGTTAGTTCCTCTCAGGGCCCAGGTGTCCTTTGTTTGTTTGTTCATGTACTATGGGGCCCTGGAGCTGGAGTGACAGGTGGTCTTGAGCACTGATGTGGGTGCTGAGCTGAACTCAGGTCCTCCAGCACAGCATGTGCTCCTAACCCTTAGCCACCTCCCAGTCCAAGGGTTCCTCTTATGTCTGGTTGGTTGGTTGGTTTGGTTTTGGGTTTTTGGTTTTTTTCTTTTATTTCTTTGTTGTGTTGTTGTTGTTATTGTTGTTGTTGTTTTGAGACAAGATTTCTGTGTAGCCCTGGCTGTCCTGGAACTTGCTCTGTAGACCAGGCTGCCTGGCCTTGAACTCAGATCCGCCTGCCTCTGCCTCCCAAGGGCTGGGATTAAAGAAGTATGCTATCATGCCCAGTTCAATTTTCCTTATTTTTAAAAACAAATAATGGATAGAGGGTACGGAGATGGCTCATGGGCGAAATGGTTGCTGTGCAAGCATATGTCCCTGAGTTCAGATTCCTAGTACCCATGTAAAAGCTGAGCGTGACAGTGTGTGCCTATAACCCCAGTGCTGGGGGACAAAGTGGTGAGGACAGGCAGAGCTCTGGGGCTCACTGGCCAGCCAGTCTAGCCTAATTGCAGAGCTCCAGATTCAGTGAGAAAGCAATAGGAACAGCCACTCAAATGGACCCTTCAGCCTCTCTACACACACAAGCATAGTGAGTGCACCCGCACCCGCACATGCACAGATAGGTACCCGGATCTCACTAGTGCTGTTTTCTGTACTTTCCATAAAGCATTTTAAAAGACTAGACTGGATTAAATCAGTGAATTTTGAACATTTTATTCTTATTATATTTATTTATTTGTGAGGGCTGGGGAGGTGCCACAGTGCACATGTGGAGGTCAGAGAACAACTTGCAGGAGTTGGTTCTCGCCTTCCACTATTTGGGTCCCAGGGATTGTCAGCCTTAGTGGCAAGCGCCTTCACCTGCTGAGCCGTCTCCTGAGCCATCTCCCAGGGCTGTAGTTAGTGGGGGTTTCCTTAAGCAACAAAACACTTTTGCGAACCCGAATTTTGCAGAAAGGTTAATATAGAAGTGAACTAACAATGGCTTTCTTTGATTGAAGGGAACCCAGGACCCTGTAACTACCATTCCTACATATACGCCCCGCTTACATTTCCAGCCCCACCCAAAGCACAAGGTTCTGGGAATGCAGGTTAATGAAAATTGCTGGACCACACTAACTCTAAGGATGCTTCTGGCTCTTTTGCTTCCTCTGGCTGTGTTGATGTTGTGCTGGCCATTAGCCTATAGCCCGAGCTATTAATCTTCTCTGCAGCCTTTGGAGGATTTGTTTGAATGGTTGTAGAGACATAGATTGCTGTTAGGAACGTATTTCAGGCCCTGTCTCTGCTGAGTGTTTATTAATAATCTTGTTAATCCCCACTCTAGTTCCCGGATCTAGCTAACGCCTGTCGGAAGTCCTTGGGGGGCATTTTAAATTCTCTCTGATTCTTGGAGCCAGACACTTCCTCCTGCCTGAGTCCTCTCTGCTACTTCTGTTCATGAATATTTTACATTTAATCTCTATGCAATGGTCATGGTGCACTGCCTGCATTTCTCAGAGAAGACACTCAGAAAGTTTACAGCTTTTGATGGCACTGTGCCAAAGACCTTTGTAGTCACCGCTTAAATGGCCTTCTACCATGGACAGTGATGGAGGAGCTGCTGGATAGGGGAGTTTGGTGTGGAGCTTCTCAGCCTGGGGCTTTGATCCTATGGTTTCACTCAGGATCAAATACTAGGAGGAACTGCCATTTGGCCTTGAGAGCCATAATGGGGTCACCAACCAGAGATGCTCAACAGCTCCCCAGTCCTTGTCCTAGGTTCTGTCCTTCCTGAGTTTTCTGCCACACATGTTAACCACTGACACCTGCAACCTCAGAGAAGAAATTGATGCACCTATCTGTGCTGGGTCAGTACACTTCAGCCCAGGTTGCCTAGGGGTTTGTGTTCTCTAAAATCAACCTCAGGGAAAAAACAGTGAGCCCAAACATTCATGTAGCAGGTAGAGTAGAGGGGGTCAGGGAGCAGGTTCAAGATTAAAGGGCCGTGATTCAGAAGTCATCATATAAAATGTCAACCCAGACTGCAGGAGGCATCAGGTTTCTTCAAGGAGAAAATGGAGTCAGAAGGGCGCGGCCCTGCTGAGGAGACAAAGAGATGTGGATAGACACAAATAATCAGAGGTAAAAGATGGCCCCTGGAGCATAGCATCCTGAGGAAGCCAGTTTCAAATGGATGCACTGTGTCCTGCCTAGCAAAGATTACAGAAAGGATGAAAGACTGTGACTGAGGAGCCTAGACATGGGCCAGATCTTCCCTAGTATGGTGCCACCAGCATGTCTGCAGGACTGCCCATCTGAAAATCCCTCCTTCTGGATGTCTTGGGGGTGAGCTCACCCTGTGGCCCAAGAGTAATGTCAGAGCCCAGCCATCAAGTCTCTGTCTCCCCCATGGGTAGCAACTGAGAGGCCATTGGGGCCTCAGTGTGGATAAGGTCCACTGCAGACCAGCTTCTCCAAGGTGCAGTTTGAAAGGAGTCTCCCAGGGAGCTCTGCAGAGTTGGGGGAATGAGGATTGGGAAGGTTTGCCACATGGGAAGTTATCTGAGATTCGGGTGCTTCCGAGATGCAGGCATTGCTATACCTCACCTGTCACAGAGCTCCTGTCACCCTCTCCCCTCCCCCATGGCTAAGGGGCAGGGACTGAGGCAGAGAAAGAGGTCCAGGCTCTTCCCACAGTGAAAGCCACTGTGGCAGCCAAGCCCAGCCAGGAACAGTCAGGATTTCCCTCTCAGACATCTCGACTCTCCCTCTCACCGTAGTAACAAGTCGCGCTTGTGCCCACTGTCTCTTTTTATTTCATTTTCGTGTGTGTAATGTGTTTGTGTGCACACAATCATGTGTGAGAGAGCAGGTGTGCTCCTGTCATGGCGTGCGTGTGAAGGTCAGGATAACTGGGAATGGGTCAGTCCTGGCATCTACTGCCCTTTATTTTTATTTTATATACCAGGGTAGCTGGACTGTGAGCTTCTAGAGATCCCCTGTTTCTGCCTCCATCTCACACGGTAGGAACACTGGGATATGGACACTCAGCGCTCCCAGCTTTCCCTGAGCTCTGGGGATCTGAACCCAGGCCCTCATGCCTGCACAGCACACACTTCAGCCGCTGAGCCGCTTCTCTAGACCTCACTCATTTTAAATGGGTCACCAGGAGCTACACAGATCCCTGGACCTGATACGGGGGCCGGTCCTAGAGCATTCCATCTGCCTGTCCGTCTGCTTTCTGGATCTTCGGGGACAGAACAAGCAGCATGGATCCTCTGCAGTCCTCACACCTTAGGCTGGCCACTCCAATCCCTGGTTGAAGATGGCAGCACTCATGGTGCATTAGTCATGCTGGTACTTAATTCAGAAACTCACAACCAGCCAGAGTGCGGAGAAGAAGTGTCAGTGGGCTGCCCCGCCACAAATGGAACCTTTTGTCACTTCCCCACAATGCACAGGGACAGTTGAGGAAGAGGGGGCAGAAAAATTATAAGAGCCAAAGGTCAGGGGGACCAGACCCAAACGGTGTCTTCTGGACTCATAAACCCACGGCAGGCAGCTGTGGTTACCTGCACAAGGTTACATAGATCAAGACAGTCCATATTCTAGCGGGAGTGGAGAGGGGCTCTTGATCCCGCGCCCCTAACTGGGGAACTATTTATGGCTTCTGGGAAGGGGAGAGAGAGTCAATTTTCTCTTAAGACTGTGGCTGTTGGTGGGTCAACTCTGCTCCGGTGGAAAGCCCACACCCAGAAGTATAAGATCAGCACAAATGGAACTCTTGGGTTATTAAAAAAAAAAAAAAAAGTAACACAAAGTTGAGGGAGGGGCGAGGTAAGGATGGATCTGGGAGGAGTAGGGATGAATATAATCAATTCATTATATGAAATTCTCAAAGAACAAAAACTTTTTAAGATTCATTTTACTTGTATGGGGGTTTTACCTGCATGTATGTATGTACACCACATGTGTGCCTGGTGCCACAAAGGTCAGAGAGGGCATCAGATCCCTGGATCAGAAGGTTGTGAACCATCATGTGGGTGCTGGGAATCTAATCCGGGTCATCTGCAAGAACAATTCTCTTATCCACTGAGCCAAGTCTACAGGCCTGAGAATAAAACCATTTTAAAATAAGAGTTGGTCATCCTAAGAGAAGCTCATCTTTAGCTCCTTCTAAAATTGTGAATCTGACAATTATGAAAAAAATACTGAAAGCATTTTTGTGTGTTCCAGAAAAAGAATTATAACAAAACTCCTGTTGCCTGTAATAGAGAAATGATTGTAAAACAGTAACATCTCAAATCTAGATTCAAGTACTACTTAACCTGAATAAAATCTTTAATTCCCCCACAAAAACAGAAGTTGGTCGTCAGCTTCTCCAAATATAGATGCCGTGAGACAGGGTGAGGCAGGACCTTGGGTCTCATACACAGGGTGAGGGCACTTTGGGGAGACGGCGAGGCTAGCCGAGGACTTGGGGCAGCACAGGGTCTAGCCCGGAGTTGGAGGCTAGTGAGCTCATGCAAGGGAGATCGCAAAGGCTGCACACCCCAGAATGGGGTTCTTTGTGTTCTGCTTCCGGGGCAACACAAAACTACATGGCCACCTGCTGGTTTGGTTCCCATCCAGCCTCCCAGGGCACGCTCCTTAGGGCTCATCTGGGAACTTCAGAAGTACTTACTCGGAACTTTTTTTCACCATTTTTTTAGTCAGTGGCTGAACTCTTGAGGTCTTATCTGGATTGGCCAGTTGGTTGTCTGGATCCCGCAAAGAGGAAACAGAAAAAGAAGGGCTCTCTCAGGGGAGACCTGCTCTGACCTCAATCTACCCTTAAACTCAGAGGGACAGAGACAGACCTTTTTCCTAGGAAATACATAGAAAAGCCTGAGAGCCAGACAGCGCGTATGTGAATTTGTAGAGGAAGTCTTGTGAGTTTTGGCAAGTGGGCTTTCTAGAGCAGCCTGGGTTACACAAGACTCTTGGTGGATGTGGGTAGGACATACATCTTAGCTTTTCTATTGAGGTCATAGTAAATGGGTCTGCCTCTCTCTCCCTGAATACTGGCCTGCTGCTGAAGTAAATGCTCCCGGAGACTCAGAGGGCAGATGAGAAGGTTTGTTTCAAGGTTCTGGGCAAGCCCTGGGATCAGATGCTAATACTTCCCTGTCTCTCTGCTTTCTCCCATAGGACCCAGCCGCCGCCTCTATCTCAGACGGAGACTGTGACGCCCGGGAGGGTGAGTCAGTAGCCATGAATTACAAACCATCCCCGCTCCAAGTGAAGCTGGGTGAGTGTGTCTGGGGGATGAGGGCGATGTGGGAAGTGAACAAGGTGCTCTCGGGCTGGGTTTACAGCAAGGTGCTACAATTAAAGTAGCTCAGGCTAGCTCAGGCTAGCTGATTCCAAGACTAAACCTCCAAGTAAGTCATTGGCACTCCTAGGCACCTTATGTCTTGCAAGACAAAGAGGCAGTAATGGTTCTCTGCAGAATACTGGAACTCTAGGAGAGATCTCTGAGGCTAGAGGCACCAGGTATTCAAGGGTGGCTGCAAGTGTGTAAAGCACAGAACCCCAGGACAGGACTCAGAAGGACCAGCCAGGAGCCTGCCTCCAAAAGATACAGCTGCTGCTATGTTTGAGGGACAAGTCTCAGGACCTGGATGGCTCCTGTCTGGGGACATTGACCCCTTCTTAGTGGACCGCAGAACCCCTCTCCTTTCCAGATTTCTCATCGCCTTTCTCTTAGGGTGGATTCCATGTCCATTCTGATGTCCATTTCCTGTTTTGAAATCACCTGACTCCCACAGCCACCCAAAGCTCCCCTGGCTGCAGTTCTTACCCTCTTCTCTGCTGAAAACTGCCCCTCCCCCTTCATGAACCAAAATCTCATTGACCCAAGGCTACTAGAGACAGCAGACTTCCACTGAAAAAATGATTTCCTGAAGAAAAATTATAGCATGTCACACAGGAGAGAGCTGACCATTGAATACAGGTCATCACTGTCCCTAAAACTCCTCCATCGTTCCAGCCATCTTTCTCAGAACAGCTCTAGCTGCCCACCACAAATCGAGATCTTCCTCAGTTAAGACTGAGCCTCTTATCTCTTTAACAGGCTTCCCCTCCACAGCTATCGGGATTCCTTTCCATGGGTCCTGTTCTTTCAGTCTGTTCAAAAAACTGCAAATAAAACAGACCTTGCCTCTTTCCTTCTAGACCACATCCAGGCTGATTTCTAAACAGAACAGCAGTTCTCTCAATGGAATTGTTTGTCTTCCTAGGACATTCTATTCAGAGTACAGCTAGTTTTGTTTATTATTGTTTAATGCAACAATAAAAGTATTTTAAATGCATATAAGTTCTCTACTCCCTCCAGAGGCAACCATTCCAGGTTCTGGTAGTTTCATTTTGTACTTTAGCACAAATGTCATTGCATTGTACACATTTGTGAGTCATGTTCGCTCCCACTACATAACGTCTCAGAGCCCCTATAGACAATGACTTCGTTCTTTTAAATGGTTGCGTAGTAGTCCATAGTCTGAGCCTTGCCAGCTTATTGTCTGCATTTTTTTCATGATTTCAAACAAACTTAGCATGCTTTTAAAATATCATTTTTATTTCCTTCACCATTATATTACCACCGAAGCTCATGAAAATTCACAACTTGTCTCATTTACGATAAAGAAAACCAAGAACTTTAAGGCAAATTGCACCCCCTAGAGGCTAGATGTAGTAATGGCAGTTACTGCCTGCTGAAGAGAGGCTGGAAAAACCCCTTGTGGAGTAAGAGGCAAAGAAAGCGGACGGGAAGTAGGATGAGAGAACTTCAGAGGCATGGGAATCAGGGAACATTTCAAGTGAGTCACAGGCGCTGTAATGGCCCCTCCCATCCTTATGCTCTTGCTTTTTTTTTTTTTTTTTTTTGCTTAGTTAGTTAGTTTTGTTGTGTTGTGTTTTTCATAACAGGGTTTCTCTGTGTACCCCTCAATGTCCAGGACTTGCTCTGTAGACCAGGCTGGCCTCAAACTTAGAGATCCAACTGTCTCTGCCTCCCAAGTGCTGGAATTAAAGGCATATGCCACCACCGCCCAGCTGCTCTTTCTTTTCTGAGACAACTTTTCCCGTGTTTCTGCCATAGAACAAGCCCTTTTCCTAGATCTTGGCTTTACTTAACATGAGTAAGAAAGAGTGGTTGCCTCCTCCTGAACCCAGGCAGCTCCTGGTGGTAATAGCTGTCATGTACCACTAAGTGGTCACCAGATGTCCAGCTCCATAAGTGTAGTATAGGCCCTGGACCCCTAGGAGAGCTTGCAGGCTGTTCAGAGGCCAAATGGGCTCCTCCAGCCTCTTGCCATGAACCCCTTGGTAGCTCCTTCCCCTTCCACATCAATCCCAAATGCTGTAGTCCCAGTCAAGGCTTTTGTGCTCTGAGGTTTGTTTTCTGTTGTTTTGTTTTCTGAGATTGGGGGTGTGTATGTGTGCTCTGAGTTTATAACCACTGGACGCCTTCCATCCCTGTGATATAGTACTTGGTGCGTAACTGGTGATTCTGGTGTTTGAGTGAATAATTAACTGAATAAATGGCCCCTTTCCCAACTCCACCACTTTCTGTCCTCTCCCCTCTGTTCCATCCACAGTTATGTTCACTTCTTGATTTGTTTTTGGACATACTTCTTTTGGGGGGTGGGCAGGCTTGAGACAGCGTTTCTCTGTGTAGTCCTCACTCTCCCTAGAACTCCCTCTGTAGCCCAGGCTGGCCTCGAACTCAGAGAACCATCTGCCTCTGTCTCCCAAGTGCTGGGATTAAAGACATGTGCCACCACTGCCTGGCTCATGATTTCCCTCTCAATGTCCTCTTTCCTCCAGAAATTCCCCCCTGGCTGCTCCAGCCTCCTGTGTTCATCTCTTCTTCTCTAGCCTTTCCTTGACGTCAAGCACACACTGGCTGCCCGACACAGGAGCTGTGAACAGGAAAGGACTCAGCCTCCTTTCATCCACCACAGTCTGCCTCAAGTTATGCAGGGCCAAATGCATGTCCATAAGCATCAGGTGCCTGGCAGGCCATGGGCTCTCTGCCAGGTAGAGAAGTAAACGTGCACAGGAAAGGCCCAGAGCAGGCTGCCCCAAGCAGCAAGGCCTGGTGGCCCTGGGGCAGGACACAGCTTCTTTCCCATGTTTTCCTGCAGAGAAGCAGCGGGAGCTGGCCCGGAAGGGTTCCCTGAAGAATGGCAGCATGGGCAGCCCTGTGAACCAGCAACCCAAGAAAAACAATGTCATGGCCCGGACGAGGTAGGCATCCTCCCTGCCTCACTGAGGCCCCACCAGCCAGCACCTGGTCTCCAGCCTCTCCCTCCTCAGGGGGATCCGGGGGGAAGGGGAGGAAAATGAGGGGACAAGACCCCGTCAAACCCTCTGCCGTGTTCGTGTGCTCCAGCTGGCACTCCAACTCCCCAATTCTTTACCCAGGCTGGTCGTCCCTAATAAAGGCTACTCCTCGCTTGACCAGAGCCCTGATGAGAAGCCTCTGGTAGCTCTTGACACAGACAGGTGTGTATGGGGTCTGGGGGCAGCTGGGCAAGCCCATGGTCCTATGTGAGCACAGATGGGGTTGGACAGGCCACACCTGCCATGTTACTGGAAGTGGGGTGTTCTTCAGCCAGGAGCTCTCCATGGGTGAAATTTCCCAAGGGGGTGGATTTTTTTTTTTAAGGAATGGGCATGGAGAGGACATAGTGAGAAGAGCGCTGTTATGGGAGAGCATCAGGCTAGCCAGAGACTTTGAGAAAATCCAGACAGCCAGGATGATTTGAACCTAGAGAGAAAAAAGTTAACAAAACAGGAACACGAGGACCAGGCAGAAAGAAAGAGACGGTAGCAGTTCTGTCCAGAAGGAATTTAAGACGCCACTTTATTTGAAGGTTGAACTGGGAAACCTGTCATTGCAAACATATATTTGCATAATAAGCACGGATTATTAAAATCATACTGTTGGGGGACGGCGGGTATGACAAAGATACTGAGAATTTTCTATTTAATTTTCCTGAATCACTTCCTCTCTCCTTTTCACGGCCAGCGATGATGACTTTGACATGTCCAGATACTCTTCCTCTGGCTACTCCTCTGCGGAGGTGAGGCTCCACCCCTTGCCCCCACAGACTATGGGAGCCGGAACTGCCTCGCCAGGGGGCAGAAGGCAGGCAGATGGGGCGGAGCCCTGTCCAGCTCCGCGGGAGTGGGGAGAGCCTGGGAAGAAATCACTACCCTGAACTGCAGTGCGCCTGGGGTTATTAAAGCGGGGCTCTAAAACAGAACAGGTGTGACATGCAGGCAACACGTTACGGGAGCGGACCTGAAATGCGAGCACACCCCGAACAGAAGCAAGGGTAAAGATGGGAAGTTGATCTTTGGACTGGGCAGGGGTCTGTAGAGGGCCTTAGGAAGACTTGCCTGGAGGAAATGAGGCCCGAGCCAGGCCAGAGTTGGAAATAAACCTGATATGAGAAGGGGCTGTCACTGTGGCCTCGGGGTGGCAGTGGCGGCCTTCCAGCTGACTCGAACCTTTTCTACAGCAGATCAACCAAGATTTGAACATCCAGCTGCTGAAGGACGGCTACCGGTTAGACGAGATCCCCGACGATGAGGACCTAGATCTCATCCCCCCCAAGTCCGTGAACCCCACCTGCATGTGCTGCCAGGCCACTTCCTCCACCGCCTGCCACATTCAGTAGCGGGCGGGGTCGCCGCGGTGCACGGGGCGGGGCCGAGTCGGGCCAGGTGGGGCCGGCAGGGGCAGACCCCTACCCAGTTGGCCCACCGGCCCCTTACAGCCCCGAGCGAGCCCCTTACAGCCGCCAACCTCGTAACAGTCATTGCTTCCTCCTATGGTAGGACGTGTACCTCTGTGTGTTCATGGAGCCGGAAAACCAAAACCGGGTCTGTCTCCAGCCCCGGGGCTGGGGGGTGGGGCACTGTATGTTCAGTTACTCGGGGGAAACGACAGCCAAGCACCGTGCCACCTCTCCCCAGAGCTGCAGTCAGGGGCAGCACTGAAGGCCGGGAGGCCAACTGTAAGCAGTCGAGTGAAGGGATCAAAGGCCAGGGGTTTGGCCCCAATGCCAGAGAAGCCATGAATTCCCCAACTCCAGCCTGGAAAGGAAGGAAAGGGGTTTGGAAAAGAAAAGGCCCCAAGCAATGGGAACAATTCTCAACGCCTCAGAGCCCCCTCCCCACCCCGAGCCAACCCGTATACCTATTTGTGTTTCCGCCTCATCTCCAGATGGGAAGCCCGGCGGCAGCAAAGCTGTCCAAAGGGTACTGCCTCTCCACGAGATCACTGCCTTGTCCCTCTGCTCTGTCATGCTCCCTGCTTCCTTACTTGCTGAGGAGTGGGGGCTGGGGGGGGGGGGGGAAGGTGAGTCCTAGAGAGAGGTCAGGTTTGGGGTGGTAGGACCTGTTCTCAGAGCCTCTAACCGATGCATCTGTCTCTCTACCCTGTCTCTACCCCTCTCCCAGTCTCCTGACTATTGGTTCCAGGCTGGAAGCGAGAGATAAGGCTGGCCTCCAGCTCCCATTTCTCCCCAGCCTGAGGTCCAGGAGGCTGGCTTCCAAAAAGGCTCTTCAAGGGCAAGCTTAAGAAAATAGGGCAGCTAGTGGCTGTGTGGATGTGGTAGGGTGTGTGTGTATGAATGTGTGTCTATGTGTGTGTGTGTGTGTCTGTGTGTGTGTCTGTGTTTGTCTCTCTGTGTGTGTGTCTGTGACCATGTCTGTGTGTGTATGAATGTGTGTGTGTGTATGAATGTGTGTCTCTGTGTGTGTCTGTGTGTATGAATGTGTGTCTGTGTGTGTATGAATGTGTTCTGTGTGTGTGTCTGTGTGTATGAATGTGTGTCTGTGTGTGTGTCTGTGTTTGTCTCTGTGTGTGTGTCTGTGACCATGTCTGTGTGTGTATGAATGTGTGTGTGTGTATGAATGTGTGTCTCTGTGTGTGTCTGTGTGTATAAATGTGTGTCTGTGTATATGAATGTGTGTCTGTGTGTGTGTCTGGGTGTATGAATGTGTGTGTGTCTGTGTGTGTCTGTGTCTGTCCAGGTCAGCCTGGTGGGTGTCTGTGTGTGTGTCTGTGTGTATGAATGTGTGTGTGTGTGTGTGTCTGTGTGTCTGTGTGTACTGAACCTGTCTGTCCAGGTCAGCCTGGTGGGTGTCTGTGGTGGGGAAATGACTGTGGTCTGTTGACTGGATGAAAGGCTGCTTGGGAATGCAGTCGACTGAGGGCATAGCCTGGCAGTCAGAAGCCTGGGTTCTGACCCCAGCTCTGACATTCTCCCTGAGCTCCTAAGCAGTTCCCAGGCTTTTCAGGGCTTCAGTTCTCTCAACTGGAAATAGAGAAGAGCTGACATTACTGACAAAGTCTTTTCATATCTGAAGGAATTTCTTCACAGGAATTTCTGCAGAGGGCTAGAGAGCTGTCTCTGAGCACAGCTAGGAGGTGCCCTGAGGTGTGTGCCTGCGTAGGCGTGGGAAGCACATGCAGATTTGTTTGGAAAAGAGGGTGTGTGTGTGTGTGTGTGTGTGTGTGTCTGTACGGGGTGTCATGCATACTGTTGCTTCTGCTGCTTTTGCTGATCTGGGGGAGGAAAGCTGAGGCTACAACTCAATGCAGAGGAGATGGTACCGCCCCTGGCTCGGCAGTAGACCTGCCCTCACGTAAAGACAACTGAAGCCTCAGGCGGCCAGGTCTATCCCCCAACAGCCTCCTCTCACCAAGCCAAAGTGGCCAAAGTGTGGCTTCTCCAGGCCTCCTGCCGACACCCCACACAGGCTGGTGTTTCCACTGTCATGGTGACCACTCACATACCACTCTCTGGGTACCAGTCCTGGGAGGTGGGGGCTGGAGTGGGCGTGGTGAGAGGAAGTGTGGGGCTGTCGGCTTAGGAAGGGAAGCACTTCTCCCTTACCACTGGGGGCTGCCCACTCCAAAGTATCGGAGTGTAGCTGTCGACTCCCACACCTCCAGCCCACCTTCCCTCCCCTAGTGCAGAGATCCTAATTAGATAATGAGAAAATGCCAAGGGAGGTGAGTCAGAAAGTATCTGCAGGGGCCACAAGGCCCATAGTGGCCCCTCATCTGAGCCCCTCTCCCACGCTGGTTAGCATCCCCATCACCCATCATCTGGGCCCCAGAACTAGAACTCCTACCGCCCCCACCCCACTGGGCTCTTTGACTCACCCTTCTAGAACATGGGTACCTCCTCTTTGTAGACTGCTGCCTCTGCTGCTGACTTACTGTGGGATTCCGGCCCATCAATGTCTGTGGCCCTGAGAGCCTGGGAAAAGTGCCCTCCCCACAGGACACACTCGTTCATTAGCAGGCCAGGGCTTTAGACTGAGGTGGTATATACACCGTGGGTAGGGGCAGGAAGCTGGCAGCCAGCAGCTTCTGTGTCCAAGGAGAGTCCAAGGTTCCCTCCTCCCTCCCTGTCTGGAAGTTGAAGGGGAAGAGCCAGGGCCTTAGCGTGCCCCAGCTCCCCCCACCCCTTGTAGATACTGCCTTAACACTCCCCCACCCTCGGCTGTGGCTGCCACCCAGCCAGGTTTCTCCGCGCTCACTAATTTATTTCCAAGAAGGTGTGTGGAAGACATGAGCCGTGTATAATATTTTTTTTAACATTTCCATCGCAGTATTGACCATCATCCTTGGTTGTGTATCGTGTAACACAAATAATGATATTAAAAGCATCAAACAAGCCAGACTCGTCTCCTTACCTGGGCTGTGGGCTGAGGAGGGGAGAAAACTCACCCCCAGATGCGCATGCACCTCTACGTCTGCTTCTTATTGATGTGTGAGCCTAGTGAATCACAACCCCTCCTGACCACTGCCTCTCTCCAGCAGTGAAAAGTCTGGCCTCCAGTTTTCTAGGGGCCTTCTGAACTCTTGGGACATGGATATTTTGAAGGGTTCAAGGCAGGAAGGGGCTGGCATAGGGAGGAAATGAAGCCTCTTGTGCGGGATAGGGCCAAGGCAAGTGATATCATAATGGGCACGCCCATCCTGAAAAGGAAGCCGGGTGGAGTGGAAGCAGGAAGGCTGAGGGGGGAGGGACACTGAGAGGTCCCCCAAAGGAGGGGGTCACAGCAGCTAGGGGCACCTTCCAGGCTGGAGGTGTGGGCTGTCTATGGGAAGGGGTGGTCACTGATGTCCAGCAGGAGTCCTTGATAGGCAGAGCCCACTACCGCATCCCTGAGACTCCACCATGTTCCTCTTCTCCCGGAAGACCAAGACCCCCATAAGCACCTACAGTGACTCCTACAGGGCTCCGACCTCCATCAAGGAGGTCTATAAGGACCCACCGCTGTGGGCATGGGAAGCCAACAAGTTTGTGACCCCAGTAAGTACAGGGGTTCCGGTGGGATGGACAGACGACAGTTGTGTGTCTGGATGCCTGGCATGCGGCTATCTCTGTGTTTGTAGTTATTTTCAGTTTTTTAAAATTTCATTCATGTGTTTGTTTATTTACTTATTTATTGAGACAAGGCCTCACTATGTAGCCTAGGCTGGCCTTAAACTTGTGACAATCCTTCTACATCAGCCTCCCAAGTTGGCTGGGATTTCAGGCAAGACTGTGCCTAGCCATTTTGTGATAGCTTTGCATTTACTAAGGCAGATTCTAATAACACAGTCTGGCTTTAAACTTGTAATGTAGCCTAGGCTGGCCTTCCATTCCTCATCCTCCTGTCTCAGCCTCAAGTGCTGGGATTACAGTGTGTGCATCACCACACCTGCCTTTATTTATTTATTTGTCATTGTTTATTTTGTGGTGCTGGAAATCAAATCCAGGCTGTCAAGAATGCTAAGCAAGTGTTCTACTCCTGGAACTATAGCTTTAGCTATTAAATTTTATAATTTAATTTTTAAGTATTATTTGTTTGCATCATTTTTGTTTACTTGAATGCTGGGGATTCAAACTCAGGCCCTCGTGCCCACACAGCAGGTGCTTTACTCATGGAGCCATTGCCCCATGGAGCTTCTTAAAGTTTGATAATAAGGTCTCAGTAACTTACTTACTCAGGCTGCCCCTCAACCCACTCTGTATCCCAGGCAATCCTCCTGCCTCAGCCCTCCAACAGTGGGGACTACAGGCCTGCTCCCAGCTTCCTTTTCTGTACTTTATTCATTTTCCTAGGTACATCTAGCAGTGTGTAAAATAGTATAAGGTCCTGTTCTCATGGAACTACACCTGTGGGGGACTAATACCAAACAAGAAAAGAAACCACAACCTTTCTAAAGTGTCCAAAAGGCTGTTTAGCAAATAAACATCGGAATGGAAAGGGAGGAAGCCTACTCCCACAGGTCACAGAAGCCCCTTCTCTCAAGGTGACCTTGATCTGGACTGGAGAGAGAAGGGAAAACAGGTGAAGAATTAATTCACAGAAGAGCTGAAAGTGCCAGTGCCCTGGGGCTACCTGGAGACCAGGCTGGAAATGTTCAGGAGCACATCTTTATGCATGGGCATCACATTCCCTCCTGTGTGTCTGCGGGATAGAAGAGGAGCAATGAATGTGGGGAATTAGAGATTGTGGTGACAAAGGAATTTATGAATAGAAATTTGTGAAGTATTTCTGTCTAAATATGCTCTGTAGAAAATGAGCAAGAGTGGGAACTTGGAGGATGGCAAATTGGACCAAACTGGGCTGCCTCTGGGTACTTGTCTAAAGCTCTGAGTCTCACATAAAGTTGATTTTTAATTTTTGTTCTATTTTGAAGAATCACAAGTGATAAATATACTTCAAAAGACAGGATTGCCTGATAGCATGCCAATACCAGCTCTCCAAGAGACGCTTATGTTAAAGTAGCTGAAAGTAGAGGAACTAAATCTGTCAGTTCCAGACTGAAATCAAGGTTCAATGTCTCTGGCTCTTTACACACACACACACACACACACACACACACACACACACATACGTGCAGGCACACACTCACATCTGCATACATACACAATGCACACACACACACACACACTTGTAGGCACACACGCACACCTGCATACATACACAATACACGCACACACGCACACCTGCATACATACGTAACACACACCTGCATGCACGCACACACACTTATCACTGTACAGCTTCTAGGAAGAAAACTTCCTTACTGCAGGTCTTCAGGTATCCACAGTGCTGCCAAATCAACATACATTCACAGTAAGATAGAAAACAACAAGTCAAGGCCAGTGCTGTTGCTTGGTGGTAAAGCACTTGCCTAGCATGCTTGAGGCCCTAGCTTGCACCCCCAACACTGCTAAGAAGAAAAAGAAAGCTGGGCGGTGGTGGTGCATGCCTCCCAACACTCAGAAGACAGAGGCAGGTGGATCTCTGTGAGTTGGAGGCTGGCCTGGGCTACAGAGTGAGTTCCAGGAGAGCCAGGGCTACACAGAGAAACCCTGCCTCAAACAAACAAACAAACCCACCATATTATAGAATCACCAGAAATAACAGACCTGAGGATCTCAGATGTGGAATTAACATCTTTAAAGTTTTAAATGGAAGGGCAAGGGATGTAGGTCAACAGTTTTTTTTGTTTTTTTGATAAAACTCAGACAAAAATCTAGAGAGATTAATCAAGAAAGACAAGATACAGACCAAAAACACTTCTAACTGAGGACCTAGACGAAAATAGAGAAAAGAAACGGTCTGAGCAGCTTTAGTAAAACTGGAGACAAATGAATGCTGGGTGAAGTGCTCCTCTGCGGTTTCAGCCACTTGGGAGGCTGAAGGTGAGGGAGGCGACATAGTGAAGCCATCGTTTTAGTGGTTGGAAGTGAAGGTTAGGATCTCCTTCTTCAGCTTTAGTGAACTATGAAATATGAAGTCTGTCTGTACAATGAACTTCTGTTTGTATTCTGTATACTTAAAAAAAGCCTGCCACATGGCTCAAGGGGTAAAGGCCCCTGACTGACCTGGCTAATCTCGGGGCCTACACGGTGGCTGGAGAGGACAGACGCCTGTAAGTTGTTCTCCTGCTACACAACACACCACACACACACAC